>JBAMMX010000027.1:17235276-17442776 GCA_037126225.1 Dillenia turbinata | reverse complement strand
TAATGATAAATAATCTATTTATACCAAAAATTATATAAAAAAAAAATAGCACTTTCAGTAGTTGAATAAAATTGGTAGGTTAGGCTCGACCTGTATATAATGCATATACATATATATAAATGTATCTATGTAATTGTCTTTGCATGTACATGCCTTATATAAGCAAATTGGCAAGAGAATTTAGAAAAAGAGAGAAAGAAAGAGATGAAATTGAGAAATGACACAGGGATGTCAAGGCAAATTGTAAAAGTTATGATCGGATGGAGTTATAGAGTTGTTTATTTTAATATTATTTAAAGAAAAGTGGTTCAAATTGTAATTATTTATTAGCATTTTTCTTATAATTTTTTTCACAGAATTATGAAAAACGAATTTATAGAAAACAAATTTTGAATATGAATTTTGTATTTTGAATACCAACTCATTATTTTCTTCATTGACAGTAGAAATTTTAAAATATCTTGTTTATTAAATAATCTATACATGTATCATCATTTAGAAAGTGAATAGCTTCTTAATCATTGGAATAGAGACCACTCTGCACCAATATTTTCCTTCATGTTTTATTTTCTGAAAAAAAAAACAATTTATTAATATAAATTATGCTAAAACCTAATTGGCATACTGGGTTGGGCTTATTGACCCTGTGGCTCCACTTGGGTCACTGTTGAAGCCTTGTTGCTGCCCAAATGTACAAAGCATTGCATTTTTTGGCGGCTCATAGGCCTGATAGTGGAAATGGATCCGATTTTTTCTCGAATGGATAGTTCAGTAATCACGATCTTCCTTTATAATTTTGAGATTCAAAATTTAAATCGTTGTATAACAAAAAGAAGACCGAATTTGTTAAAAGTTGACTAAGGTGTGCCCCTACATTTATGTTTAATTCTTAAAAGAAATTAGATTTTTAAATTTTAAAAACTACTTTAATTTTAATTTAACGAAATTCACTTAAAACATTTTGTTTTTTGATGTATTAAAAGCAGCAAGTTGATAAAAATAATAATCAATGACAGTTGAACAATCATCTAATAATAAATAATTTTCCATAAATATCTTTATTTACAAAGAAAAACAATTTCAAAATGTGTCTGAGAAAATAAAAAGAAAAAGAAATGCTTGTGATGTTGGGGTTGGGAGCATGATTATAAAATCCGACTTGCATATTGATCCGTGTATTTTAAAATTTATGATTTAATTAGTTGAATCATTGAATCATTAGTTCAATTGTTGATTTTTTTTATTATTTTAAAACATAAAATATATATAATTATACTTTTAAATATAAAATATCAATCACAATATTAAAAAAAAAAAAACTAATATAATCATGTAATAAAAATTAAAAACTCATATATACGTTCGTCAATGGTATCCCGTGTCCTATAAATTCTCTCTTTGATTTTTTTTTTAGAAAGTGTCATCATTATTAATGAGAGAAATTTTTTAAGTGATATATTTTCTTTTTTTTAATTTATGAGTATTTGGAAATTGAAATAATTTGGAAGTTTTTCCACTCCTTTGAAACTCTCCGGTTTTTATAATGGGAAGAGGGAATCATTATGAGTGCCATTGGAAATGTGATTTCTTTCTTCTTTTTTTTTTTTTTTTTTTTTGAGTTTTTCAAATATGATAAAAGCCAACATCAAGAACAAAAAAAGTTATAATAACTATACATGGGATTTATAAAAAATCGGTGGGTCACACATGTCGCGCTTCCATCCTCGAATCCAATTACGTAATGTTAGGAATTTTTTTTGAAATTCAAATTTAATGCATTCAAAATATTTAAATTAAAATTAATGAGAAAAATATAACCGAAATAGATTAAATATAATGAATAATGGAAATGGTTTAAATTAAGGATACATTTGACCGGATTTTGGTGTCTCATTCAAATTTCCACACAATTAATCTTGTTTTTCTATTTTGACTATTTAATTGAATTCTCATAACGTTCAACAATTATTTAGAGTGATAATTGTAAGGTTTTAATAGTTTTTTATGGTTGAGAGCCTATATAAACCCCTCCTAGTGCATTGGGTCCCTAAGTCTGAATTTCTAAACATCACACTATCTATTGAGTGAAATTAAGGAGTTTAAAAGATTTGTACACGTCTCAATGATCGTGTTGGTGTTTTTACATTTTCCAGAAGTGAAGAACAAGAGTATGGTCGGAGATAATCCTAAATCCTCAATTTTGCTTCTGTTATAATTTGGTTCTAATTTTTGAATTAAAGCATGCATCAAGTTTGTCATGCATCCTTACACGCAACAATTGATATGCCATAGGGACGAGACGTTGGATGCCTTTAAATTTTTTAAGGCAAAAATAGAAAAACAATGCGGTAAGCAAATAAAGATCGTGAGGTCAAATAGAAATGGAGAATACTATGGAAGGTATATAGAGAATAGACAAGTATCGGGTCCATTTGCAAGGTTCCTTCAAGAAAATGAGATTATTGCCCAATACATCATGCCTCGTTCACCTGACCATAATGGTATAACCAAAAGAAAAAACAGGACCTTACTCGATATGATTAGAAGCAAGATGGCTAGCTCCAAACTGTCGAAATTCTTGTGAACTAAAACTCTCAAAACGACAGTGTACATCTTGAATAGGGTTCTAACCAAGACTGTTGCCAAAACTTCCTTCGAGTTATTTAGGAGTTGAAAATTTAGTTTGAGACACGTACGCATTTGGGACTATTCTGCGGAGATAAGCGTTTACAATCCACGAGAAAAGAAACTGGATCCAAGGACCGTGAGTGTATACTTTGTCGGTTATGCCGAAAAGTTCAAAGGATACCGGTTTTATTATCGATCCTACCACACTAGGTTTGTGAAATTTAGAAATGATAAATTTCTAGAGAATGACTTGGTCAGTGGGAGGGATTACTTTCAAAACTTAACTCCTAAAAGGGACCCATCAAGTATCCCGTCAAGTTCTAGTACTAAATTAGTTGTCATCCAAAATGACCCTCAAGTCCCTACAGACACAAATCAGGACAGGGATGACAATCGAGAAATTCCACAAACAGCTGACCAAGATCAAGTTGGTCAACCTTCCCCTACAAAGAATGTTAAACCAATATTAAGAAGATCTACTCAAGAAAAAATGTCAGCCAGTTTACCTTCAAGAGTCTGACTATAACATCGGAGCGATAGTGAATTCAAAAACATTTTCACAAGCCATGAGTTCTAAGGAGTCGAACTTATGGTTGAATGACATGAAAGATGAGATGGATTTCATGAGGAGTAACGGGGTCTAAGATCTTATAGAGTTGTCAGATGGGGTAAAACCTATCGGATGTAAATGGGTCTTCAAAACTAAAACAGACTCATTAGGCAATATCGAGAAATATAAGACCAGACTCATTGCTAAAGGGTTCACTCAAAGGGAAGGAATCGACTACTCGGAGATATTTTCTCTTGTGTCGAAGGACTCCCTCCGTATTATTCTGACACTTGTTGCATATTTTGATCTAGAGTTGTAATAAATGGATGTAAAAATGGCTTTCCTTAATGAGGAACTAGAGGAAGAGGTTTACATTCGTCAACCTGAAGGATACTCTTCTAGTGGTAGTGAGCACTTGGTATGCAAACTCAAGAAATCCATATATGGGCTGAAACAAGTTTCTCGTCAGTGGTATTTGAAGTGCTACAATGTGATCACGTCATTCAGTTTTAAAGAGAATATGTGGATCAATGCATATACCTCAAGGTCAATGGAGCATGTTTTGTTTTCTTGTCCTATATGTAGATGATATATTACTTGCCACCAATGATAAAAGGATGTTGTATGAGGTGAAATAATTTTTCTCTAAAAACTTTGAGATGAAGGATTTAAATGATGCATCTTATGTTATCGGCATTAAGATACATCGAGATAGATCCAATAAAGTTTTAGGACTATCTGAAGAGATCTACATCAACAAAGTGTTTAAGAGATACAAAATGGAGAACTGTTCACAAAGTATAGCTCCGATTGTCAAATGTGATAAGTTCAATTTAGACTAATACCCTAAGACAGATTTGGAAATGGAACAAATGACTAACATTCCATATGCTTCCATTGTTGGAAGTTTCATATATGCATGGGTCTATACAAGACCTTATATAACGTATACTATAGGGATGTTAGATAGATATCAAAGTAATCAAGGTTTGGAATTGGAAGATTGCAAAGAAGGTGTTGAGATATTTATACGGCATCAAGAAGTACATACTTACATACAGAAGAACCGATAGTCTGGAAGTAGTCGGGTACTCTAATTTAGACTTTGCCGGCTGTGTTGATTCTCGGAAATCGTCGGGTTATATTTTCATGATGGCAGGCGGAGCTGTATCGTGAAGGAGTGCTAAGCAGACATTGACTGTGACTTCCATTATGGAAGCTGAGCTCGTGGCGTGTTTTGACGCTACGTCACACGCGGCGTGGCTTAAGAGTTTCATATCTGAACTTAGAGTTTTAAATTCTGTATCTAAACCATTATATATATTTTATGATAATTCAACTGCTGTATTTTTTGCTAAGAATAATAAGAGTGGTAGTCGAAATAAGCATATTGACATAAACTACTTAGCTATTAGAGAAATGATGTTGAAAAATAAAGTTGTAATCCAACACATTAACACTGATTATAAATTGGCAGATCCTTTAACCAAAGGCATGCTACCAAATAAGTTCAGGGATCATGTTGTAAATATGGATTTATTGTCTTATTTAAATGAAACTCAGAATTGAATTTTCTCAATAAAATTGTGCACATGTTGTCTTCTTGAGATAAATTCATCCAGTAAGAATCCGAATAAACATATGATTTATTCATAAAGTAAATATCACCATAAGGTTGGAAGATAGAATGCATTGTGGTATACGGAAGATAATACTCTCTTTTAGATAACTTATCGTTGTGATTCGTGTACTTTATTTTTATAAGGGATTGACTTAGTTTTGATTTCAGGTCGGTTTGCTAGGACAAGTGGGAAAATGTTAGGAATTCCTTTTGGAATTCAAATTTAATGTATTCAAAATATTCAAATCAAAGTTAATGGGAAAAAAATAATCGAAATAGATTAAATGTAATGAAGAATAGAATAGATTTGAATTGGGGATGTATTTGACCGGATTTTGGTATCTCATTCAAATCTCCACACAATTAATCTTATTTTTCCATTTTGAATATTTAATTGAATTCTCATTAACGTCCAGCAATTATTTAAGGTGATAATTGTAGGGTTTTAATAGCTCTTTGATGGTAGAGAGCCTATATAAACTCATCCTAATGCATTGGGTCTCTAACTCTGAATTTCTAAACTCAAGACCATCTATTGAGTGAAATTGAGAGTTTAGAAAGCCTGTGCACGTCCCAAGGATCTCGTTGGTGTTTTTACATTCGCCAGAAATAAAGAACAAGAGCATAACCGGAGGTAACCTAGATCCTCAATTTTGCTTCCGTTATAATTTAGCTCTAATTTTTGAATTAAAGCATGCATCAAGTTTGTCATGCATCCTTACACGCAACAATCACTGTATTGCCTCGAACTATGTGAAACCCAGTACACTTATCCCAGGACCACACAAGACTAATTTGGCATTATCACAATTTCAATTCTTAACATATTTCTGAAATCATAAATTATGCTTCATAAAAATCTCTTGAATACAAGTAGAACCCCAATGATTTTAAAGATAAGGTAGCAAGTCCAACAAGAAAGTATACGTATATATAATGATGTATTTACGAAAAAATTAGTTTTTCTATTAACCTCCATGAATCCATCCATAAACCAATTGAGGCAAAATAGGACTGACTCTTACGAAGTATATGATCTTAACAGAGGTGGATGTCACAAAGCTCAAAGAGAGTCTTCTACTTGGATTTACTAGTTACAAACTTGAAAATATAAGAGAAAATGAAAGGGTTAGTACAATTGTAATTAGTGAGTGGAAAATCTATATACATGCAGTAAGTAAGAGTGTATAATGTTCTAAATCCATTAATAACAAATTTCATTTTATCATTAAAAAAACATTCACAATTTTTTAAACTAATACATTCAAAAACATTATTCTTTGCATCAAAATGGATTGCAATTCATTCAAAACTATGGGACTATCGAAAATATACCTCATAATCCAAGACTTTCACTCAGATCAAAAATTAAATCCATCAATAACTTTTATTTATTCGTTTATCCAAAAAATGTCCCTCTTGGTATTGGCTTGAACCTCCCCATTGATAACTCATGGCTAGTCCAACATAAACTTTGAATAGGTAAAATCCTTGTATCACATTACCCCAATTTAATCCGGTTCCACTCATGTCCTTCTTTCCCTAATCAGTCCATGAGTAAGCAATAAATCACAACAACTGTATGTACAATTGGCTACCATAAAAAACATATTTTTTTTGTTCACATTTAAATTCCAAAATCATTTCATAATCCATTTTCATCTTTATCTTAAATAAATATTTAGTCAACCATAAATTGAAAATCAATTTTTATGGCATTAACATGCCAAATTCACATTTCCATCATTAACATTCTTAGAGAAAGGGTTATATCTCGAACTATACTTCTCGGATTACGGAAATTGTAATTGTTACTTAAAGATTTGACATAAAAATATGATTTTTATGTTTATAACCCAAATTAATTCTAATCACACAAAAATATCTAAATCCATAAATATGATAGTCCTAAGTTCATGACCCAAATTTGCGTGGTTACAGAGAAATTGCTATAACTTTTATTACGCATATCAGATTTAAGTGATTCAAATCTTAAATTAAAGATAAGACATAAATTTACAACTTTAATGTTCAGGATTTAGCCCAACTTGGTCTAGAAAATAACTCAAATTCGAAGCAATACCTACAGCCATAACAAAACAGAAAACATGGTATTTTTGCAAAGCGTGTTTTTTTAAAAAATCACAAAAAATTCAATTCTAATCAAAATCCTTTGAATCATTTGTCATTTTCAAGTCTAGAAATCTAGTTTTATAAAAAGAAAAACTCACTCAATTTGCCTATGTGCAGAAAAAATTATAAGTAAAAAACCACAACAAATTTAAGCTGTCAAGTTTGTAGAAAGATCAAGGATTTCATTATTATTCTAATATCACCAACACTCATACTGGTTCAAATCATTAAGTTAAGCTATTCACTATGATTTTAATGATAAATCAAATCTAAAACCATAAATTAAACTTACTTTATGCTTAGCTCAAGAGACTCCCAAGTTCATTTTCCCTTTTTTTCCACCGCTTCATTGCTCTCTTGATGTTTTTAGTTTGATCTAAGGACTTTCCATCCCATTACGTGCTTCTTAAAAGCTACGTATAAGGTGTATATTGATGGAAACAACTTATTTCAAGTTTAGTTGATGATTTTGAGGGTGTTTGGAATGGTTTTATGGGAGAGAAGTATAAAACTCATGGCTATGGTTTCATGGAAGAAGAAAGTGTTCTTCATCTCTCTCTCTTTCTCACACTAAAATAAGCTTTAAGAATATCTCTCTCTCGGTTCCACACACACCCCACTTTTCTCTCTTTTATTTGAATCACACAACCCATTACTTCTATTATTACATTTAAAATGAAACTACTCCCATCACACTTTAATACCTATATTTCTTTTCTTTGACTTTTTCTACGTCTTGATTTCAAAGAAAGAAATGAGAACAAAAGGAAAAGAAAGAAAAAAAAAAAGCAAAAACATGGGTGAAGACTTGTAGTTGTTAACTTAAAAGTTGGGACTCCAAATTGGGTTCAAATATTAGTTCAATTCAATTCCAAATCTCATATTTCTAATCCATCCAAATGCACCCTAGTTTTAGGATTTAATACCTTGTGATGGAGTTTATTTTTTTTTACTCCACAGATATTTGCTCTTCTGACTCGAGCGGGAAGCCAATGACGATGGTGTTCCTCGGTTCTTCACAGATGAAAAACCTGTAAAAATCCCACCAGAGTTGGCCCAACGAGGGGACTCCGATACTCAAATCAGTATGAGTGATAAAATAAAGACCGATAGTAGTCGTAGATATCACACCTTCGATCATGTATAGAGTAGAATACGAAAGTATACTTCTGATCGTATAAAATTAAGCATGAATCCCGACTTTTGTCGGTGTATGTAAATGGGTATGAACCCTCTCTGGATGATATATAAAATTAGATATGAAACCCCCCTCCGACTGATGTATAAAATTATCTCTCTCTCGTATGTAAAAACTAGGTTCTCCCTAAAGGTTGTCTATGTTCAGTATTTATAGCCTTCACAGATGTGTAAAAAACTCTAGTTTTCTTTTTATTTGAGATCTTTTGAAATGACAAATGTTTGTGATAAAAAACTTTCGAAAAATTTAGAGTTTTTTGGAATTTAGGAAGGTTTAGGATTTTAAAAAAATTTTCTTCCGGTTCAAAAAAATTAAAGTCTTACAGAAATAAGAAAAGTTTCTTATGTTAAAAAAATCTCCTTCCTTTCCAAATGATTACGAGAGAATTGAAAATTATGTAAACCGGTTGCCATCGTCGCCTTGTATTTTATTTTTTTCTAAACATGATATATGAAATCTTTATTCTATAACTTAATTTTAAAATCTCAAAAATTCCTTAATAGCTTTTTAAGATTCATGATTCAACTTTTTTCAAAAGAAAACTTACCCTATGTGTTATGATACACCGAGGCAAATTAAATATCAAATTTTGGTATTATAATATGAATTGCAGGTTGAGACGTTATTTACTCAAGTTTGTACAGATTGATTGTATAAAAAATTTAATTTATAAACCAAACTCGTAAAATATATGGGTGAGTTGATTTGGTTCAAACTATGAATCAGTCCGAGTTTAATAAGTTTGACCGGGGGTATGGGATTTGAAATGTTGGGTGGCTCAACGAAAATGAAAACCTTAATTTTTTTTTTTTTTTTTTAAATTCCCTTTTGGCGCCCCGAATCAACAAAAACCCTCCACATGAAAGTTTCAAAAAAATCCCTCAAAATTCCATTTTTTGACCAAACCCTTTTTTCTTTGAAACATTGGGACAACATTCACTCCCTTTCTACAACATCAAAAAGCAAATAGCACTGCATCAGCATTTCTTCTCTACTGATTAAAACTCGGAGGTTCTTTCTCTCTATAATGGCGATTTCGTCCAGCACTTCTCAGATGGAGATCATCGGGGAGTCGAGGGCTCTAGGAAATTTGGCGCAGGGAAAACAGAACAAATCTACTCGTGTTCGTCTTGTCGAAAGCCGGATTTACGATTCACAGAATGGAAAATCTTGCCATCAGGTAATTTTAATTTCTTTTTTTTCCCCCTTAAATACCCTTTTTGTTATAACCTTTGATTCATCTTTTGGGGTGTCTCTTTATCGAATCTGATGTTATGTTTGTTTTGATTTGGAATGAATTTGGTTCAAAAGTGTCGCCAAAAAACGATGGATGTTGTGGCAGAGTGTCAAAACTGGAAGGCGAAGAAGCTGTGTACAATCAAATTTTGTCACAAGTGTCTTCGGAACAGGTAATCTAAGGGACTTTCTACAGTCCCCGCGGGTGTTGATACCCATTGGGATCGTTTCTTAATTCATATCGGTTGTTTTATCATCTCATCTACAATCTCTCGAGAAATGGCTACCTTTGGATAACAATTCAAGGTTACAAACCTATAGGTGTCAATACCCACGGGAATTGTAGAAAATCCCATAATCTAGACTTTTAGATTTGGTTTAACATTGTGTTGGGAGAGAGAGAGAGACGGGGGGAGAGGATGGTGTCTTTTAAAAACGTGTGCGAGTCTCCTTACTAAAGGGCCTGCCTGATACAAGGGTGTAAACCCCAGACATTGATGGATTGACTTCAATTCAAGTCCTTATGCTAAGTAGATCGAGTGATATTGATGTGTTTTTGTGTGTGTGTGTTGTTAATGTTTGTTTATTGCATTAATTAATTCGGCTGGTTTGCGAATATGGTTGTAAGGTATGGAGAGAATGCTGAGGAGGTTGCAGGTTTGGAGGAGTGGAAATGTCCCAAGTGCAGGGGCATTTGTAATTGCAGCTTGTGCATGTAAGTGTTTGATAATGGTGTAATTGATGTTTGTTATTACTTTTGAGGGTTTTCATTGATTTAAATTAAAAAAGTACACATTGATATTGTTGTAGGAAGAAACGTGGGCATCAACCGACAGGAATCCTTGTGAATACGGCAAAAGCATCTGGGTTTTCATCTGTTTCGGAAATGCTTCATGTTAAGGGCTTTGAAAATGTTCATTATCTCAAAGTCAAAAGTGCGTCACTGAAAAAACTGGTTGGTGAAAAGGTCAGCTTGGTTAAAGAATTGTTGTCTGCACTTTGTTGATTGGTTTTAATTGTTTACTTGATAATATTTTTATGTTTGATAGGATGGTGTTGCTTTGCCAAATAAAAGAGGGAAGGAGAATTTTGATTGGAATGATGATATAAGCTTGAGTCCGAGCAATGTCATTGGTTACAAGAAGCATAAGAGAGTGAAGCATGAGGGTTTACTAGAAAATAATGGAGAAAATATCCCTTCTTATGACACGGATGATGGAGAAGAATTGGAAAGCAGATATCTTGCAGATGCGATGTTCGATGGCAGTGCTGGAGCCAAGAAGGATGTAGATGAAGAAATTCAATTGCCTAAGGGTACCGAGTCAACCAAAGTAGCTGGTGTTGATGTGCCTCCTGACGATGTCAAGCATGCTTTGGAGTTTTTGGAGTTCTGTTCAAGTTTTGGGGAGGTGTTGGACCCTGTCCTTGTTATTGCTGGATTAAAGACAACATGTTAATATGAAATCCGTCTCGATGATTTGAAGAACCACGTTAGTGGAAAATAAAGGAGAAAAGTTAAAGAAAAAGGTCCATTGTCACATGAAGATCAGAATGTATAGACAGGATAGAACTTATCATTGTTTGGGGAAAAAACATATTTTTTTGATCCGCTAAGCTAACTGATGCTTTGGTGCATTATTCTTCCATGACAAGAAATTTGTAAGACTTTCTCGAGTCGTGATGGTATTGGGTGCAGAAACTGACCAGGCATACCATGGTATGAACCTGGTTTCAATGAACTGCAGATGTTGCAGATGGAACTGATGTCTGATGTGCAAACAGCTTCATGAACTCGAGAGGCAGCAACTTCTTTAGAAATTAGGTGATACAAGGGGGCACAGTTCTTTAAACTAGCTGTTTGGCAAGGCGCATCTCAAGCTCTCCTAGTGGAATGGCTTATGCGCAAATCATGCTATGTATGATTTTGTTCAATGTAACCGATCGCTTTGTCTCTACATGGATACTTCTATAGCTAGCTGTGAAGACTGTTTAAATCAATATGCTCATCTCCATAAAAGATCGTGATGTCCATCACTCATTAATTATAGTCCATGGAGTCACTTGCCTAGGCTAAATGTGAAGAGGAAAATAACTTAACTCTAAAATTTGATTGTTACTCTTTATAGAATATTCTTACAATTCAAAATCATGTAGGCATTACTTTTCTTATTACATGGTAAAAGCTTTTTGTCATCTTATTCATCCAATAATATTGATCTAATTCTTTTTTCTTTTTAAATTAAAAAGTACAATTGAGTTGTATAAATGAAATATCTCTTCCGCATCTATAAAATTTTCAACTCTATCATTGATAGAATTTGACTCCAATAGTTTTATATTTTAAAAATCTTTATTAACTATCACCTATATAAATTAACTAACAGTAATGTTAATATATTTAAATTTATTATTAAATAATAATTATCGTTAATAAGTTACAAATTCATAGCAATATTATCATGATTTGTGATTTATTTTGAATTATTTTTAGAAGGTTTAAATCTAAATGTTTCTCATCAAAATTTTTTCTCAGACGTGAACTTGAAAAAGCAAATACCACCTCTTTTTTTTTTTTTTTTTTTTTTTTTATCTTTTTCCTTTTCTTTTCTTTTCTTTTCTTAAGTCCCAAGGACTGAGGCATGGTTGATAAGTCCAAGTGTTTTTCTCCATTGGTGCTTTCATATTATTTTGGGCATATAACAAAATACATAACTTGTTTTTCTTTTATGCTTATTTCTTATATTCATCCCAAATATATATATATAATCAATATATTACATTTTTGAAATATTTTCTCAAAAATATATTGCTCTATATAAATTAATATTTTTTTCAAAACGAAACCTTTAAAATTTTGAATATAAGATAATTTCTAAAATACATTTCCCATTTATAAAAATTATTTCATAAAATTATTAATTCTCGCAAATAACTTGATCAGATTTTCCACTTTTTCTTTAGAAACATTTTTCGGACTTAACAGATTATTTGGATGAAAAGATTTGAAGAGAAAAGAAAAAATTTAGAAATAAAGTTATGATTTTCTTTCGTTTGGGAGTTTTAATATGAGAGAAAAGAAAAGAAAAGGAAGGATTTGGAGAGATTTTAATTTAAAATTTTTTTCTCCCAAAAGTGGAGAAAAATGAAAAGAAAAGAAAATATTAGAGTTAAAATATTTTTATATTTTAAAAATACCTTTTAAAAGTTAAAAATAAAAATTTTTATTTTCAATAATCTTTTTTTTTTTTTTTTATAAAAATTTCAAATAAGATTGTGAAAAAACTATATATATATATTTTTTTTTCTACGGACTACTCTTTTTTTTTCGTCTAAAACTTCTAAACGTATCGTAAGAAAGGAATGGGAAAAAAATTCACATGAAAAGTTGGGGGTATGGGCTTTGGGGGAAAGAATTCAGTCCATCCCCAATGAGCAGTAAATCGCACGTGACGCAGGGGATAGGTTGCTATGGCGCACCCCCAAAATCAAAACCCTGCTGCTGAAAGGAGAACAAAGGGCTACTGCGCTAACCCTAATTTCTGGAAATCTGTTTACCCTTTGGGGAGGTATGTAGCCTGACTCCTGTTATTGCAGGATTAGGGAATTATAATATAAGCATTGAGTCCTACGACCATGAAATTTTAGTATTTACTCGCAATACATTAGCCCTGCAATTTTAATGGAAGAACCTTTTTTTTTTTTTTAATTTGAAAATATCTCTTTTTTGGAATGAATGTTGGTCTTTCTAAATGCACTTGGATGCAATTTTTAAAAGATTACTTGAAATTTATTGGTATTTGATATTAGATCCAGTAATGGAAAAGAACAAAAGATTATTTTTATTAGATTTACTTGAAATTTTAAATGGAAAAAGGAAAAAATCTGCCATAAGCGAACAGACGCCATGCAAAATCTGTAACAAGTTTGATTTTCTTAAATGCATGGTTGAATTCAATGAAGCAACGATGTTCAAAGGCTAAGTTATGGTTGCTTTTGCCTAAAGAGGTCAATAGATTTATTCCTTCTAAAATTCTCAGTTTTTTATTTATGTTTGTTTTGGTTATTTTAATTGATGATTGTCTCATTTAAGTTGTTTATTTATTTATTTATTTTTCCTAAGTAAGCTTTATAGGTTCTTGGTGAGATCAAGGAAGAGCGTGGATCTGTGCTAAAAGATTTGTTTCATGGTTGCGGTGGGCACTGTGACTCTTCAGCTATCAAAATAAGTCATTGAAATTAATTCTGGGCCTTGAAGAACAAGAAGAATATGGTTTTGCGATATATTATCAGGATCTAAGTTAGTAGCTTGCATGATATTGCATTTTGATCCTTGTCTCAATCTACTGTATGGGCTTTCGTCCTCAACATCCTCTTCTCCTAAAAATACATGGTTGGACGCTTTAAGGGAATGTGTGTCCAAGTCTCACTATAACTGGAAAGACCTGCCAACAGATTCTTTAGATAGGATAGATGGATACAATGAGCTAGACTCATCTAAAAAGATCAGAGTCTTAACTTCTGTCAGCTATGAAGTGCTGGGATCTAGGTGAGGGACGAGGACTAATTTGGTTTATCATGTTTTTGATCTGCATATCGTTCTTAGCTTTTGGAATTTAAGGGCTTCCAAAGCATAACCTCCTATTATCTGCTTCCCTTGGGCTTATTGGTTACATTGGCAGAAATTTGAGGGAGTGAATTGCGAAACAGCACGGGATATTCATCGGAGAGGAGGCAAGCAAGAAGAGAAAAGCTTCGTGCCTCAGAGGAGGAGGTTAGCCCTTAAAGTGTGAAAGTTTCTTGCAAAAGCTATTACACCTGTCTAATTTCAATTTTACAAAATCTCTTGTGGTAGAATTTCTCTTGGTCATAGCAATTTCTATTTGATGCTACTTATGAGTGTAGATTTGAAGGCTTTTATCTGGGCTTAACCCTCACTGTGTTTCATGCAATGTATAAATTGTGACATCCTTGTGGAAATGCAGAATGAAAAACAAGAAGCTTCATCTTCCGACAATCTCTTAGCATGAGGCTAGTATTACAGACATACAGGCTGAAGAAGCAAATGCTCATGAGGATTTGCTCAAGGCAAGTCCTATGGCACCTCACAGTATGTAACAAAACCTATATCTAATTCCTTCCTTTGATTTTGTTCCAAATGGAAGAATAGTTGCAATAAAGTAGTTGGGAAAAGAAGTCACTCCAATTGATGATTTGCCTGTACTTGGTGCAAGAGAGACAAAACTGATTGTATTCCATGCTAGTCCTTGTCACTTACTTTGCTATATTGTTTTCTTTTTTACAAGAAAGGACTTGTGGTAGTTGAATTAACCATATAGTATAATTCGTAGTGATTCTTTTGGGGGCTGTATCCTACTAGTTGCCAAGTGTTCTGCGGAGATCATATGTAATTGGAATCCTTCTGAATGAGAAATGATATGTTCAAAAGCTACCCAAGGATAGTGATGCACAAGGCTTACACAAAGCACATCTGAATGCAAGTTTTAGGTTGTCTGATGTAGCAGTTTTGAGGACAGTCATAGCAAAATGTTAAAATGTTCAAACACTAGGGGCCTTATTCCATATCCTCTACAAAGTTGGTGCTTTCTGATGATGGATCTTGTATTGCCTTGAAAATTTCTGTAAATGCATTGAAAACAGAGTGGTGAAACTTTGGAAACTTCGTGAATCTAGAGCTGTTATTACATTTTCAAAAGGAGAAAAGAGTATAATTTTGAACATTGGAATGAATTCAGCAATATGAAGCCTATTGAACTGCTTTAGTGAATCCAAAGCGTTCCCTTTCCTTTTACTTTTTATGTCTTGTACTTCGATGCTGTCTCTAACCTTTTTTGCTCTGTATGTGCCCATATGGCAAAATAGATTTCTCATGCTCTCAGAGCACAACCGCCAGGGATGGAAAACAAAGGCCATGTCTTTTGGAAGCAGGGAGGCTACCGAAATTTCTAATTCAAAGTTAGTTTCTAGTTTATAAGCATTTACAATTGCATTCTTAAATTTTAACTGTTGACATTCTCTGTCATGAAATTTTCACCAGAAGATTTTTTTTTTCCTTGAAAATCATAGAGAAGGTGAGAACTTTCAATGAAGCTGCAATAAAGAAATGGTCTGGGTGTAGTGAGAAAGATACTCAAGTAGTTGAAACCTATGCCAGACAAGACAGTTTGGCCGAGTGGTCTAAGGCGCCAGATTTAGGCTCTGGTCCGAAAGGGCGTGGGTTCAAATCCCACAGCTGTCACTTTCTTCTCTTTTTATATAAAAAAAAAGGCCTATGCCAGCAAGCTGAGGTTAGTAAAATCTTATTTTCCTCTAAGGTGAACTTGATTTTCTTATTATTTTGTCAAAGATTTAATTGCAGTCTAGCTTTTGCACCTATTGCGAGGTTTATCATGGGAGAGAAATAACACTATATTGTAAATTATCAAACCCACAGAGCTTGACAATTATCACCCGCATTGCATTAGCGTCTCCCTCCAAATTTGTTTACAGGTTTCGTGAACAATGGACCTTCCATGAACAATGATCATTCCAACAAAAATGTTCTCTCTTGTGAGACTTTCCATTCATGTCACCTTAAGTAGGAAAAGCATAGTTGATTTTGTTGATAACAAATGTTGGAGGGTTATTCATGAATGATATTGCTCCTGCCTTTTCCCTTTTTGCTCCCAGAAATTTGCTTTTTTATTCAATTAAAAAAACAAAAGTTCTTGTTTACTATGACACTGCCCAAATTCTCAAATTCTTCTTAGTTTGCTTTTGTTATTCCTATAGGAAAAAACACAGAAAAGGATCAAAGTTGGTTGTTTGTTCTAATTCATGAACAATTACTTGGATCTATCTTGCCAACCATTTTCATTTTGTAGCAGTCACTGGATTTCTATCTCCTCATCATTACTCAAATGGATGGACCAAAATTCTGAAGGTCTGGTAAGCCCACTTACTCATCTCGATAATATTTTGGCTTAGGAATCCCTAAGGCCATAGATTTAGGCAGGCCTAAATAAATATAGAATCGTTGCATTTTTGAGCTGTTGATTAAAATTGGCAACCTCGGCTTGCTTGCATACAGTATATATACTTGTCTGCATGGATCTTGTATTTCCTTGAAAATTTCTGTAAATGCATTGAAAACAGAGTGGTGAAACTTTGGAGACTTCCTGAATCTAGAGCTGTTATTACATTTTCAAAGGGAGAAAAGAGTATAATTTTGAACATTGGAATGAATTGAGCAATATGAAGGCTATTGAACTGCTTTGGTGAATCCAAAGCGTTCCCTTTCCTTTTACTTTTTATGTCTTGTACTTCGATGCTGTCTCTATCCTTTTTTGCTCTGTGTGTGCCCAGATGGCAAAATAGACTTCTCATGCTCTCAGAGCACAACCCCTGGGGATGGAAAACAACGGCCATGTCTTTTGGATGCAGGGAGGCTACCGAAATTTCTAATTCAAAGTTTGTTTCTAGTTTATAAGCATTTACTAGTGCACTCTTAAATTTTAACGGCTGACATTCTCTGTCATGAAATTTTCATCAGAAGATCTTTTTCTTTGAAAATCATAGAGAAGGTGAGAATTTTTTATGAAGCCGCAATGAAGAAATGGTCTGGGTGTAGTGAGAAAGATACTCAAGAGGTTGAAACCTATGCCAGACAAGACAGTTTGGCCGAGTGGTCTAAGGCGCCAGATTTAGGCTCTGGTCCGAAAGGGCGTGGGTTCAAATCCCACAGCTGTCACTTTCTTCTCTTTTTATATCCCAAAAAAAGGCCTATGAGAGCAAGTTGAGGTTAGTAAAATCTTATTTTCCTATAAGGCGAACTTGATTTTCTTATTATTTTGTCAAAGATTTAATTGCTGTCTAGTTTTTGCACCTATTGCGAGGTTTATCATGGGAGAGAGAATAACACTATATTGTAAATTATCAAACCCACAGAGCTTGACAATTATCACCCACATTGCATTAGCATCTCCCTCCAAATTTGTTTACAGGCTTCGTGAACAGTGGACCTTCCATGTAGAGTGATCATTCCATCAAAAATGTTCTCACGTTAGACTTTCCATTTATGCCACCTTGAGTAGGAAAACCATAGTTGATTTTGTTGATAACAATTGTTGGAGGGTTATTCATGAATGATATTGCTCCTGCCTTTTCCCTTTTTGTCCTAGAAATTTGCTTTTTTATTCAATTATAAAAACAATAGTTCTTGTTCACTATTACACTGCCCAAATTCTCATATTCTTCTTAGTTTGCTTTTATTATTCTTATAGGAAAAAACAGAGAAAAGGGTCAAAGTTGGTTGTTTGTTCTGATTCAGGAACAATTACTTGGATCAATCTTCCTAACCATTTTCATTTTGTAGCAGTCACTGGATTTCTATCTCAGCATCATTACTCACTTGGATGGACCAAAATTCTGAAGGTCTGGTAAGCCCACTTACTCATCTCGATAATATTTTGGCTAGGGCTTTGGAATCCCTGACGCCATAGAGTTAGTCAGGCCTAAATAAATATAGGATCGTTGCATTTTTGAGCTGTTGATTAAAATTGGCAAGCTAGGCTTGCTTGTATACAGTATATATACTTGTCTGCATGGATCTTGTATTTCCTTGAAAATTTCTGTAAATGCATTGAAAACAGAGTGGTGAAACTTTGGAGACTTCCTGAATCTAGAGCTGTTATTACATTTTCAAAGGGAGAAAAGAGTATAATTTTGAACATTGGAATGAATTGAGCAATATGAAGGCTGTTGAACTGCTTTGGTGAATCCAAAGCGTTCCCTTTCCTTTTACTTTTTATGTCTTGTACTTCGATGCTGTCTCTATCCTTTTTTGCTCTGTTTGTGCCCAGATGGCAAAATAGACTTCTCATGCTCTCAGAGCACAACCCCTGGGGATGGAAAACAACGGCCATGTCTTTTGGATGCAGGGAGGCTACCGAAATTTCTAATTCAAAGTTTGTTTCTAGTTTATAAGCATTTACTAGTGCACTCTTAAATTTTAACGGCTGACATTCTCTGTCATGAAATTTTCATCAGAAGATCTTTTTCTTTGAAAATCATAGAGAAGGTGAGAATTTTTTATGAAGCCGCAATGAAGAAATGGTTTGGGTGTAGTGAGAAAGATACTCAAGAGGTTGAAACCTATGCCAGACAAGACAGTTTGGCCGAGTGGTCTAAGGCGCCAGATTTAGGCTCTGGTCCGAAAGGGCGTGGGTTCAAATCCCACAGCTGTCACTTTCTTCTCTTTTTATATCCCGAAAAAAGGCCTATGAGAGCAAGTTGAGGTTAGTAAAATCTTATTTTCCTATAAGGCGAACTTGATTTTCTTATTATTTTGTCAAAGATTTAATTGCAGTCTAGTTTTTGCACCTATTGCGAGGTTTATCATGGGAGAGAGAATAACACTATATTTTAAATTATCAAACCCACAGAGCTTGACAATTATCACCCACATTGCATTAGCATCTCCCTCCAAATTTGTTTACAGGCTTCGTGAACAGTGGACCTTCCATGTAGAGTGATCATTCCATCAAAAATGATCTCTCGTGAGACTTTCCATTTATGCCACCTTGAGTAGGAAAACCATAGTTGATTTTGTTGATAACAATTGTTGGAGGGTTATTCATGAATGATATTGCTCCTGCCTTTCCCCGTTTTGCCCTAGAAATTTGCTTTTTTATTCAATTATAAAAACAATAGTTCTTGTTCACTATTACACTGCCCAAATTCTCATATTCTTCTTAGTTTGCTTTTATTATTCTTATAGGAAAAAACAGAGAAAAGGGTCAAAGTTGGTTGTTTGTTCTGATTCGGGAACAATTACTTGGATCAATCTTCCTAACCATTTTCATTTTGTAGCAGTCACTGGATTTCTATCTCAGCATCATTACTCACTTGGATGGACCAAAATTCTGAAGGTCTGGTAAGCCCACTTACTCATCTCGATAATATTTTGGCTAGGGCTTAGGAATCCCTAAGGCCATAGAGTTAGGCAGGCCTAAATAAATATAGGACCGTTGCATTTTTGAGCTGTTGATTAAAATTGGCAAGCTAGGCTTGCTTGTATACACTATATATATTTGTCTGCATGGATCTTGTATTGCCTTGAAAAATTCTGTAAATGCATTGAAAACAGAGTGGTGAAACTTTGGAGACTTCCTGAATCTAGAGCTGTTATTACATTTTCAAAGGGAGAAAAGAGTATAATTTTGAACATTGGAATGAATTGAGCAATATGAAGGCTATTGAACTGCTTTGGTGAATCCAAAGCGTTCCCTTTCCTTTTACTTTTTATGTCTAGTACTTCGATGCTGTCTCTAACCTTTTTTGCTCTGTATGTGCCCAGATGGCAAAATAGACTTCTCATGCTCTCAGAGCACAACCCCTGGGGATGGAAAACAACGGCCATGTCTTTTGGATGCAGGGAGGCTACCAAAATTTCTAATTCAAAGTTTGTTTATAGTTTATAAGCATTTACAAGTGCACTCTTAAATTTTAACGGCTGACATTCTCTGTCATGAAATTTTCATCAGAAGATCTTTTTCTTTGAAAAACATAGAGAAGGTGAGAATTTTTTATGAAGCCGCAATGAAGAAATGGTCTGGGTGTAGTGAGAAAGATACTCAAGAGGTAGAAACCTATGCCAGACAAGACAGTTTGGCCGAGTGGTCTAAGGCGCCAGATTTAGGCTCTGGTCCGAAAGGGCGTGGGTTCAAATCCCACAGCTGTCACTTTCTTCTCTTTTTATATCCCGAAAAAAGGCCTATGAGAGCAAGTTGAGGTTAGTAAAATCTTATTTTCCTATAAGGCGAACTTGATTTTCTTATTATTTTGTCAAAGATTTAATTGCAGTCTAGCTTTTGCACCTATTGCGAGGTTTATCATGGGAGAGAAATTCATGGGAGAGAAATAACACTATATTGTAAATTATCAAACCCACAGAGCTTGACAATTATCACCCGCATTGCATTAGCGTCTCCCTCCAAATTTGTTTACAGGTTTCGTGAACAATGGACCTTCCATGAACAATGATCATTCCAACAAAAATGTTCTCTTTTGTGAGACTTTCCATTTATGTCACCTTGAGTAGGAAAAGCATAGTTGATTTTGTTGATAACAAATGTTGGAGGGTTATTCATGTATGATATTGCTCCTGCCTTTTCCATTTTTGCTCCCAGAAATTTGCTTTTTTAATCAATTAAAAAAGCAAAGGTTCTTGTTTACTATGACACTGCCCAAATTCTCAAATTCTTCTTAGTTTGCTTTTATTATTCTTATAGGAAAAAATACAGAAAAGGATCAAAGTTGGTTGTTTGTTCTAATTCATGAACAATTACTTGGATCTATCTTGCCAACCATTTTCATTGCGTAGCAGTCACTGGATTTCTATCTCCTCATCAATACTCACATGGATGGACCAAAATTCTGAAGGTCTGGTAAGCCCACTTACTCATCTCGATAATATTTTGGCTTAGGAATCCCTAAGGCCATAGATTTAGGCAGGCCTAAATAAATATAGAACTGTTGCATTTTTGAGCTGTTGATTAAAATTGGCAACCTCGGCTTGCTTGTATACAGTATATATACTTGTCTGCATGGATCTTGTATTTCCTTGAAAATTTCTGTAAATGCATTGAAAACGGAGTGGTGAAACTTTGGAGACTTCCTGAATCTAGAGCTCTTATTACATTTTCAAAGGGAGAAAAGAGTATAATTTTGAACATTGGAATGAATTGAGCAATATGAAGGCTATTGAACTGCTTTGGTGAATCCAAAGCGTTCCCTTTCCTTTTACTTTTTATGTCTTGTACTTCGATGCTGTCTCTAACCTTTTTTGCTCTGTATGTGCCCAGATGGCAAAATAGACTTCTCATGCTCTCAGAGCACAACCCCTGGGGATGGAAAACAACGGCCATGTCTTTTGGATGCAGGGAGGCTACCGAAATTTCAAATTCAAAGTTTGTTTCTAGTTTATAAGCATTTACAAGTGCACTCTTAAATTTTAACGGCCGACATTCTCTGTCATGAAATTTTCATCAGAAGATCTTTTTCTTTGAAAATCATAGAGAAGGTGAGAATTTTTTATGAAGCCGCAATGAAGAAATGGTCTGGGTGTAGTGAGAAAGATACTCAAGAGGTTGAAACCTATGCCAGACAAGACAGTTTGGCCGAGTGGTCTAAGGCGCCAGATTTAGGCTCTGGTCCGAAAGGGCGTGGGTTCAAATCCCACAGCTGTCACTTTCTTCTCTTTTTATATCCCAAAAAAAGGCCTATGAGAGCAAGTTGAGGTTAGTAAAATCTTATTTTCCTATAAGGCGAACTTGATTTTCTTATTATTTTGTCAAGGATTTAATTGCTGTCTAGTTTTTGCACCTATTGCGAGGTTTATCATGGGAGAGAGAAATAACACTATATTGTAAATTTTCAAACCCACAGAGCTTGACAATTATCACCCGCATTGCATTAGCATCTCCCTCCAAATTTGTTTACAGGCTCCGTGAACAGTGGACCTTCCATGTAGAGTGATCATTCCATCAAAAATGTTCTCACGTGAGACTTTCCATTTATGCCACCTTGAGTAGGAAAACCATTGTTGATTGTGTTGTTAACAATTGTTGGAGGGTTATTCATGAATGATAGTGCTCCTGCCTTTTCCCTTTTTGTCCCAGAAATTTGCTTTTTTATTCAATTATAAAAACAATAGTTCTTGTTCACTATTACACTGCCCAAATTCTCATATTCTTCTTAGTTTGCTTTTATTATTCTTATAGGAAAAAACAGAGAAAAGGGTCAAAGTTGGTTGTTTGTTCTGATTTGGGAACAATTACTTGGATCAATCTTCCTAACCATTTTCATTTTGTAGCAGTCGCTGGATTTCTATCTCAGCATCATTACTCACTTGGATGGACCAAAATTCTGAAGGTCTGGTAAGCCCACTTACTCATCTCGATAATATTTTGGCTAGGGCTTAGGAATCCCTAAGGCCATAGTGTTAGGCAGGCCTAAATAAATATAGGACCGTTGCATTTTTGAGCTGTTGATTAAAATTGGCAAGCTAGGCTTGCTTGTATACAGTATATATACTTGTCTGCATGGATCTTGTATTGCCTTGAAAATTTCTGTAAATGCATTGAAAACAGAGCGGTGAAACTTTGGAAACTTCGTGAATCTAGAGCTGTTATTACATTTTCAAAGGGAGAAAAGTGTATAATTTTGAACATTGGAATGAATTGAGCAATATGATGCCTATTGAACTGCTTTAGTGAATCCAAAGCGTTCTCTTTCCTTTTACTTTTTATGTCTTGTACTTCGATGCTGTCTCTAACCTTTTTTGCTCTGTATGTGCCCAGATGGCAAAATAGACTTCTCATGCTCTCAGAGCACAACCCCTGGGGATGGAAAACAACGGCCATGTCTTTTGGATGCAGGGAGGCTACCGAAATTTCTAATTCAAAGTTTGTTTCTAGTTTATAAGAATTTACAAGTGCACTCTTAAATTTTAACGGCTGACATTCTCTGTCATGAAATTTTCATCAGAAGATCTTTTTCTTTGAAAATCATAGAGAATGTGAGAATTTTTTATGAAGTCGCAACGAAGAAATGGTCTGGGTGTAGTGAGAAAGATACTCAAGAGGTTGAAACCTATGCCAGACAAGACAGTTTGGCCGAGTGGTCTAAGGTGCCAGATTTAGGCTCTGGTCCGAAAGGGCGTGGGTTCAAATCCCACAGCAGTCACTTTCTTCTCTTTTTATATCCCAAAAAAAGGCCTATGTGAGCAAGTTGAGGTTAGTAAAATCTTATTTTCTTATAAGGCGAACTTGATTTTCTTATTATTTTGTCAAAGATTTAATTGCAGTCTAGTTTTTGCACCTATTGCGAGGTTTATCATGGGAGAGAGAAATAACACTATATTGTAAATTATCAAACCCACAGAGCTTGACAATTATCACCCACATTGAATTAGCATCTCCCTCCAAATTTGTTTACAGGCTTCGTGAACAGTGGAGATTCCATGTAGAGTGATCATTCCATCAAAAATGTTCTCTCGTGAGACTTTCCATTTTTGGCACCTTGAGTAGGAATACCTTAGTTGATTTTGTTGTTAACAATTGTTGGAGGGTTATTCATGAATGATATTGCTCCTGCCTTTTCCCTTTTTGTCCTAGAAATTTGCTTTTTTATTCAATTATAAAAACAATAGTTCTTGTTCACTATTACACTGCCCAAATTCTCATATTCTTCTTAGTTTGCTTTTATTATTCTTATAGGAAAAAACAGAGAAAAGGGTCAAAGTTGGTTGTTTGTTCTGATTCGGGAACAATTACTTGGATCAATCTTCCTAACCATTTTCATTTTGTAGCAGTCACTGGATTTCTATCTCAGCATCATTACTCACTTGGATGGACCAAAATTCTGAAGGTCTGGTAAGCCCACTTACTCATCTCGATAATATTTTGGCTAGGGCTTAGGAATCCCTAAGGCCATAGAGTTAGGCAGGCCTAAATAAATATAGGACCGTTGCATTTTTGAGCTGTTGATTAAAATTGGCAAGCTAGGCTTGCTTGTATACAGTATATATACTTGTCTGAGTGGATCTTGTTTTGCCTTGAAAATTTCTGTAAATGCAATGAAAACAGAGTGGTGAAACTTTGGAAACTTCCTGAATCTAGAGCTGTTATTACATTTTCAAAGGGAGAAAAGAGTGTAATTTTGAACATTGGAATGAATTCAGCAATATGATGCCTATCGAACTGCTTTAGTGAATCCAAAGCGTTCCCTTTCCTTTTACTTTTTATGTCTTGTACTTCGATGCTGTCTCTAACCATTTTTGCTCCGTATGTGCGCATATGGCAAAATAGATTTCTCATGCTCTCAGAGCACAATCGCCAGGGATGGAAAACAAAGGCCATGTCTTTTGGAAGCAGGGTGGCTACCGAAATTTCTAATTCAAAGTTAGTTTCTAGTTTATAAGCATTTACAATTGCATTCTTAAATTTTAACTGTTGACATTCTCTGTCATGAAATTTTCACCAGAAGATTTTTTTTTTCCTTGAAAATCATAGAGAAGGTGAGAACTTTCAATGAAGCTGCAATAAAGAAATGGTCTGGGTGTAGTGAGAAAGATACTCAAGTAGTTGAAACCTATGCCAGACAATACAGTTTGGCCGAGTGGTCTAAGGCGCCAGATTTAGGCTCTGGTCCGAAAGGGCGTGGGTTCAAATCCCACAGCTGTCACTTTCTTCTCTTTTTATATAAAAAAAAAGGCCTATGCCAGCAAGCTGAGGTTAGTAAAATCTTTTTTTCCTCTAAGGGGAACTTGATTTTCTTATTATTTTGTCAAAGATTTAATTGCAGTCTAGCTTTTGCACCTATTGCGAGGTTTATCATGGGAGAGAAATTCATGGGAGAGAAATAACACTATATTGTAAATTATCAAACCCACAGAGCTTGACAATTATCACCCGCATTGCATTAGCGTCTCCCTCCAAATTTGTTTACAGGTTTCGTGAACAATGGACCTTCCATGAACAATGATCGTTCCAACAAAAATGTTCTCTTTTGTGAGACTTTCCATTTATGTCACCTTGAGTAGGAAAAGCATAGTTGATTTTGTTGATAACAAATGTTGGAGGGTTATTCATGTATGATATTGCTCCTGCCTTTTCCATTTTTGCTCCCAGAAATTTGCTTTTTTAATCAATTAAAAAAGCAAAGGTTCTTGTTTACTATGACACTGCCCAAATTCTCAAATTCTTCTTAGTTTGCTTTTATTATTCTTATAGGAAAAAATACAGAAAAGGATCAAAGTTGGTTGTTTGTTCTAATTCATGAACAATTACTTGGATCTATCTTGCCAACCATTTTCATTGCGTAGCAGTCACTGGATTTCTATCTCCTCATCAATACTCACATGGATGGACCAAAATTCTGAAGGTCTGGTAAGCCCACTTACTCATCTCGATAATATTTTGGCTTAGGAATCCCTAAGGCCATAGATTTAGGCAGGCCTAAATAAATATAGAACTGTTGCATTTTTGAGCTGTTGATTAAAATTGGCAACCTCGGCTTGCTTGTATACAGTATATATACTTGTCTGCATGGATCTTGTATTTCCTTGAAAATTTCTGTAAATGCATTGAAAACGGAGTGGTGAAACTTTGGAGACTTCCTGAATCTAGAGCTCTTATTACATTTTCAAAGGGAGAAAAGAGTATAATTTTGAACATTGGAATGAATTGAGCAATATGAAGGCTATTGAACTGCTTTGGTGAATCCAAAGCGTTCCCTTTCCTTTTACTTTTTATGTCTTGTACTTCGATGCTGTCTCTAACCTTTTTTGCTCTGTATGTGCCCAGATGGCAAAATAGACTTCTCATGCTCTCAGAGCACAACCCCTGGGGATGGAAAACAACGGCCATGTCTTTTGGATGCAGGGAGGCTACCGAAATTTCTAATTCAAAGTTTGTTTCTAGTTTATAAGCATTTACAAGTGCACTCTTAAATTTTAACGGCCGACATTCTCTGTCATGAAATTTTCATCAGAAGATCTTTTTCTTTGAAAATCATAGAGAAGGTGAGAATTTTTTATGAAGCCGCAATGAAGAAATGGTCTGGGTGTAGTGAGAAAGATACTCAAGAGGTTGAAACCTATGCCAGACAAGACAGTTTGGCCGAGTGGTCTAAGGCGCCAGATTTAGGCTCTGGTCCGAAAGGGCGTGGGTTCAAATCCCACAGCTGTCACTTTCTTCTCTTTTTATATCCCAAAAAAAGGCCTATGAGAGCAAGTTGAGGTTAGTAAAATCTTATTTTCCTATAAGGCGAACTTGATTTTCTTATTATTTTGTCAAAGATTTAATTGCAGTCTTGTTTTTGCACCTATTGCGGGGTTTATCTTGGGAGAGAGAAATAACACTATATTGTAAATTATCAAACCCACAGAGCTTGACAATTATCACCCGCATTGCATTAGCATCTCCCTCCAAATTTGTTTACAGGCTTCATGAACAATGGACCTTCCATGTAGAGTGATCATTCCATCAAAAATGTTCTCACGGGAGACTTTCCATTTATGCCACCTTGAGTAGGAAAACCATAGTTGATTTTTTTGATAACAATTGTTGGAGGGTTATTCATGAATGATATTGCTCCTGCCTTTTCCCTTTTTGTCCCAGAAATTTGCTTTTTTATTCTATTATAAAAACAATAGTTCTTGTTCACTATTACACTGCCCAAATTCTCATATTCTTCTTAGTTTGCTTTTATTATTCTTATAGGAAAAAACAGAGAAAAGGGTCAAAGTTGGTTGTTTGTTCTGATTCTGGAGCAATTACTTGGATCAATCTTCCTAACCATTTTCATTTTGTAGCAGTCACTGGATTTCTATCTCCGCATCATTGCTCACTTGGATGGACCAAAATTCTGAAGGTCTGGTAAGCCCACTTACTCATCTCGATAATATTTTGGCTTGGGCTTAGGAATCCCTAAGGCCATAGAGTTAGGCAGGCCTAAATAAATATAGGACCGTTGCATTTTTGAGCTGTTGATTAAAATTGGCAAGCTAGGCTTGCTTGTATACAGTATATATACTTGTCTGCATGGATCTTGTATTTCCTTAAAAATTTCTGTAAATGCATTGAAAATAGAGTGGTGGAACTTTGGAGACTTCCTGAATCTAGAGCTGTTATTACATTTTCAAAGGGAGAAAAGAGTATAATTTTGAACATTGGAATGAATTGAGCAATATGAAGGCTATTGAACTGCTTTGGTGAATCCAAAGCGTTCCCTTTCCTTTTACTTTTTATGTCTTGTACTTCGATGCTGTCTCTAACCTTTTTTGCACTATATGTGCCCAGATGGCAAAATAGACTTCTCATGCTCTCAGAGCACAACCCCTGGGGATGGAAAATAACGGCCATGTCTTTTGGAAGCAGGGAGGCTACCAAAATTTCTAATTCAAAGTTAATTTCTAGTTTATAAGCATTTACAAGTGCACTCTTAAATTTTAACTGCTGACATTCTCTGTCATGAAATTTTCATCAGAAGATCTTTTTCTTTTTAAAATCATAGAGAAGGTGAGAACTTTCGATGAAGCCGCAATAAAGAAATGGTCTTAGTGTAGTGAGAAAGATACTCAAGTGGTTGAAACCTATGCCAGACATGACAGTTTGGCCGAGTGGTCTAAGGCGCCAGATTTAGGCTCTGGTCCGAAAGGGCGTGGGTTCAAATCCCACAGCTGTCACTTTCTTCTCTTTTTATATCCCAAAAAAAGGCCTATGCCAGCAAGTTGAGGTTAGTAAAATCTTATTTTCCTATAAGGCGAACTTGATTTTCTTATTATTTTGTCAAAGATTTAATTGCAGTCTAGTTTTTGCACCTATTGCGAGGTTTATCATGGGATAGAGAAATAACACTATATT
This sequence comes from Dillenia turbinata, assembly GCA_037126225.1. Lineage (NCBI taxonomy): Eukaryota > Viridiplantae > Streptophyta > Magnoliopsida > Dilleniales > Dilleniaceae > Dillenia > Dillenia turbinata. The sequence goes on along the minus strand of JBAMMX010000027.1, from coordinate 17,414,985 downwards.
GTAAATTTTCAAACCCACGGAGCTTGACAATTATCACCTGCATTACATTAGCATCTCCCTCCAAATTTGTTTACAGGCTTCGTGAACAGTGGACCTTCCATGTACAATGATTATTCCAACAAAAATGTTCTCTCTCGTGAGACTTTCCATTTATGCCACCTTGAGTGGGAAAAGCATAGTTGATTTTGTTGATAACAATTGTTGGAGGATTATTCATGAATGATATTGCTCCTGCCTTTTCCCTTTTTGTCCTAGAAATTTACTTTTTTATTCAATTATAAAAACAATAGTTCTTGTTAACTATGACACTGCCCAAATTCTCAAATTCTTCTTAGTTTGCTTTTATTTTTCTTATAGGAAAAAACAGAGAAAAGGGTCAAAGTTGGTTGTTTGTTCTAATTCAGAAACAATTACTTGGATCAGTCTTCCCAACCATTTTCATTTTGTTGCAGTCACTGGATTTCTATCTCGGCATTATTACTCACGTGGATGGACCAAAATTCTGAAGGTCTGGTAAGCCCACTTACTCATCTCGATAATATTTTGGCTTGGGCTTTGGAATCCCTATGGCCATAGAGTTAGGCAGGCCTAAATAAATATCGGACCGTTGCATTTTTGAGCTGTTGATTAAAATTGGCAAGCTAGGCTTGCTTTTATACAGTATATATACTTGTCAGCATGGATCTTGTATTTCCTTGAAAATTTCTGTAAATGCATTGAAAACAGAGTGGTGAAACTTTGGTGACTTCCTGAATCTAGAGCTGTTATTACATTTTCAAAGGGAAAAGAGTATAATTTTGAACATTGGAATGAATTGAGCAATATGAAGGCTATTGAACTGCTTTGGTGAATCCAAAGCGTTCCCTTTCCTTTTACTTTTTATGTCTTGTACTTCGATGCTGTCTGTAACCTTTTTTGCTCTGTATGTGCCCAGATGGCAAAATAGACTTCTCATGCTCTCAGAGCACAACCCCTGGGGATGGAAAAAAAAGGCCATGTCTTTTGGAAGCAGGGAGGCTACCGAAATTTCTAATTCAAAGTTTGTTTCTAGTTTATAAGCATTTACAAGTGCACTCTTAAATTTTAACGGCTGACATTCTCTGTCTTGAAATTTTCATCAGAAGATCTTTTTCTTTGAAAATCATAGAGAAGGTGAGAATTTTTTATGAAGCCGCAATGAAGAAATGGTCTGGGTGTAGTGAGAAAGATACTCAAGAGGTTGAAACCTATGCCAGACAAGACAGTTTGGCCGAGTGGTCTAAGGCGCCAGATTTAGGCTCTGGTCCGAAAGGGCGTGGGTTCAAATCCCACAGCTGTCACTTTCTTCTCTTTTTATATCCCAAAAAATGGCCTATGCCAGCAAGTTGAGGTTAGTAAAATCTTATTTTCCTCTAAGGCGAACTTGATTTTTTTATTATTTTGTCAGATTTAATTGCAGTCTAGTTTTTGCACCTATTGCGAGGTTTATCATGGGAGAGAGAATAACACTATATTGTAAATTATCAAACCCACAGAGCTTGACAATTATCACCCACATTGCATTAGCATCTCCCTCCAAATTTGTTTACAGGCTTCGTGAACAGTGGACCTTCCATGTAGAGTGATCATTCCATCAAAAATGTTCTCACGTTAGACTTTCCATTTATGCCACCTTGAGTAGGAAAACCATTGTTGATTGTGTTGTTAACAATTGTTGGAGGGTTATTCATGAATGATAGTGCTCCTGCCTTTTCCCTTTTTGTCGTAGAAATTTGCTTGTTTTTTCAATTAAAAAAAAAAAAATAGTTCTTGTTCACTATGACACTGCCCTAATTCTCAAATTCTTCTTAGTTTGCTTTTATTATTCTTATGGGGAAAAACAGAGAAAAGGGTCAAAGTTGGTTGTTTGTTCTGATTCAGGAACACTTACTTGGATCAATCTTGCCAACCATTTTCATTTTTGTAGCAGTCGCTGGATTTCTATCTCAGCATCATTACTTACTTGGATGGACCAAAATTCTGAATGTCTGGTAAGCCCACTTACTCATCTCGATAATATTTTGGCTAGGGCTTAGGAATCCCTATGGCCATATAGTTAGGCAGGCCTAAATAAATATAGAACCATTGCATTTTTGAGCTGTTGATTAAAATTGGCAAGCTAGGCTTGCTTGTATACAGTATATATACTTGTCTGCATGGATCTTGTATTTCCTTGAAAATTTCTGTAAATGCATTGAAAACAGAGTGGTGAAACTTTGGAGACTTCCTGAATCTAGAGCTGTTATTACATTTTCAAAGGGAGAAAAGAGTATAATTTTGAACATTGGAATGAATTGAGCAATATGAAGGCTATTGAACTGCTTTGGTGAATCCAAAGCGTTCCCTTTCCTTTTACTTTTTATGTCTTGTACTTCGATGCTGTCTCTAACCTTTTTTGCTCTGTATGTGCCCAGATGGCAAAATAGACTTCTCATGCTCTCAGAGCACAACCCCTGGTGATGGAGAACAAAGGCCATGTCTTTTGGAAGCCGGGAGGCTACCAAAATTTCTAATTCAAAATTTGTTTCTAGTTTTTAAGCATTTACAAGTACACTCTTAAATTTTAACTGCTGACATTCTCTGTCATGAAATTTTCATCAGAAGATCTTTTTCTTTTTAAAATCATAGAGAAGGTGAGAACTTTTGATGAAGCCGCAATAAAGAAATGGTCTGCTTGTAGTGAGAAAGATACTCAAGTGGTTGAAACCCATGCCAGACAAAGACAGTTTAGCCGAGTGGTCTAAGGCGCTAGATTTAGGCTTTGCTCGGAAAGGGCGTTGGTTCAAATCCCACAGCTGTCACTTTCTTCTCTTTTTAAATCCCCAAAAAAAAAAGGCCTATGCCAGCAAGCGGAGGTTAGTAAAATCTTATTTTCCTCTTAGGCAAACTTGATTTTCTTATTATTTTGTCAAAGATTTAATTGCAGTCTAGTTTTTTCCCCTAGTGCCAGGTTTATCATGGGGGAGAGAAATAACACTATATTGCAAATTATCAAACCCACAGAGCTTGACAATTATTACCCGAATTGCATTAGCATCTCCCTCCAAATTTGTTTACAGGCTTCGTGAACAATGGACCTTCCATGTACAATGATCATTCCAACAAAAATGTTCTCTCTTGTGAGACTTTCCATATATGCCACCTTGAGTAGAAAAAGCATAGTTGATTTTGTTGATAACAAATGTTGGTGGGTTATTCATGAATGATATTGCTCCTGACTTTTCCCTTTTTGTCCTAGAATTTTGCTTTTTTATCCATTTAAAAAAAATATTGTTCTTGTTCACCATGTTACTTCCCAAATTCTTCTTAATTTGCTTTTATTATTCTTATGGGAAAATACAGCGAAAAGGGTCAAAGTTTGGTTGTTTGTTCTGATTCAGAAACAATTACTTGGATCAATCTTGCCCACCATTTTCATTTTGTCGCTGTCTTGGATGGACCAAAATTCTGAAGGTCTTGTAAGCCCACTTACTCATCTCGATAATATTTCGGCTTGCGCTTAGGAATCCCTATGGCTATAGAGTTAGGCAGGCCTAAATAAATTTAGGACCGTTGCATTTTTGAGCTGTTAATTGAAATTGGCAAGCTAGGCTTGCCTGTATACAGTATATATTTTTGTCTGCATGTATACATGGCAAACGTGCGCTAATTGGGAAGAGAATTGTGAAAAAAAATGAAAATGAGAAATGATATGGCTATGTCAAGAAAATAAAGTAAATAGTGAAAGTTTTGATGGAATGGAGTTTTGGAGTTGGCAATTATATTATTATCTAGAAGAAAGTGGTTCACTAATTTTCAAATAAATTCAAGTTGTAGTTACTTATTAGAATTGTCTTTATAACTTTTTCACAAAATTTTGAGAAACTATTTCTGGATTGCAACTTTGTGATGTATTTTGAAAAGCAAATCATTGTCTTTTCTTTATTGACCATTGAGATTTTTAATTATTTTTCTTATGGAATCTATGCATATATCAGTATTGTGCAACACAAACGATAAATATATATATATATATATATATATGCATATATTTTATCATATAAAGGGAATTGGTTATTAGTGGTTGGAGTGGAGGCTGCCCAACCAATATTTTCCTTCATATTTATTTCTTTGAAAAATTTAATATATCAAAAATATAGTATATAAAACTTGGCTTTTGCTGGGTTGGGCTTGGACTAAAACCATAGCTCCACTTGGGGTCACAAGCCCCATTGCTGCCAATTCATCATTGCACATAGACCAGGTAGTGGAAATGGACTGAAGTTGTTAAAAGATGGCTATTGTTAGTTTGTAAAATTTAAGCTTAATTTTTTGTTGGTCTGACAACCATTTTAAGAGAAGTTAATTTCATATTTTTATAAATAAAAGTTTTTTTTTTTTTTTTTTTAATAGGATGCCTATGAATTTAGAACTATATAATCATTAAATAAAGTAGAGTAATTAATAGGATTTAAACATAAAGCTATCACATGCACCAACCGTCAGGTTATGCCTATTAAAAAAGGAAGTTACTTTAATTCAGTGAAATCAACATATAGAACATTTTGTATTTATGAATAACAAACAAAAGGAAATAAGTTGACAAGAACAATGAATCCACTCTCATCAGTCACATCCACGTTACTTTGGTGTTGAGTATACTTGAGAAAATATTTAATAACAAATATTCTTAATTATTCATCTTTAGTGTCTCAAATTATGCTCCAATCAATCATAAAAATTTAAAAATCAAATTATAAAATAAAAATTGTTAAGAAAATCTGGGTGACAGATAATAGGATATGAATTAATAAGATCTTTCTAACATGAATCAATTGCACAAAAATTTTAATCACAGATTCCTACCCAATTTAAAAAAAAATGCCGAAAAAATGAGATGCATTATCTAAAATACTGTTTGAGAAAAATAAAATAATAATAAGCAGTCACTCTTGTACTAGATACAATTTTTACAAAAATGTGGTTCTTTTCCCCATGAAATCCTTAAAAAAATTGAAAATAATAACAAAACAAAATAGAATTAAATAAAGAAATGCTTGCCAATTGTTAGGTGGATCTGTTAAAATGAAACCAAATTCTATTACTTCCTTGAAAACATTGGACAGAAGTTCACTCTCTCTTCAACATCTAAAGCAAATAGCACCATCTTCATCTCTTTTCTTTCCTAATTAAACTCCGAGGCTCTCTCTTTTTCTTTTGTTAATGGCGACTCCATTGAGCACTTCTAAGATAGAGATCATCGAAGAGACAAGGTTTCAAGTAAATTTGCCACTGGGGAAACGAAACAAGTGCCCTGGTGCTTGTGGTGTCGGAAGCCAGACTTACAATTCACACAACGGTAAAACTTGCCATCAGGTAATTTTTTTCCCCAAAATCCTTTTCATTAAAACCTATGATTCATCTTTTGTGGTATGTCTTTGTTGAATCCGATGTCATGGTTGTTTTGATTTGGAATGAATTTGGTTCAAAAGTGTCGCCAGAAAACGATGGATATTATGTCACAGTGTAGAAATTTGAAGGTGAACAAACTCTGCACAATCAAATTTTGTCGCGAGTGTCTGCTGAACAGGTAATTAAGACTTGCCTTGTTGGTTCGAATGTTTTTACTCTTTAGATTTGGTTAACTTTGTGTGTCACAGAGGGAGAGAGAGAGAGAGAGAGGATGGTGTCCTTAGAAAACTCGTGCGAGTCTCCTTACCAACAGGTGTATGCTCTCCTTACCAACAGGTGTATGCTCTCAGATGTTGATGGGTTTTCTATTCAGATTCTTGTGCTAAGGAGATCAAGCGTTATTGATGTGTGTGTGGGTGTCTGTCTCTCTGTGTTTGTGTGTTGCATTAATTAACTTGGGCTGGTATGTGAACATGGTTGTAAGGTATGGGGAGAACTCTGAGGAGGTTGCAGATTTGGGGGACTGGAAATGTCCCAAGTGCAGGGGATATTGTAATTGCAGTCTGTACATGCAAGTGTTTGATAATGATAAAATTGCTGTTTGTTATTGTTTTTGATGTTTTTCATTGATTTAATTTAGTAGAAAGAAAAAATTATTGATATTCTTGTAGGAAGAAACGTGGATTGCAGCCTACAGGGGCCCTAGTGAAAACGGCAAAAGCAGCTGGATTTTCATCTGTTAACGAAATGCTCCGTGTTGAAGGCTTTGAAAATGTTGATTCCCTCAAAGCCAATGGTGCTTCACAGAAAAAACTAGATGGAAAGGTGGGTTGGTTAAAACAGTTTTTGTGTATACTTTGTTGATTGTTTAGATTGTTTACTAGATAAATTTTATGTTTGAAAGGATGGTGCCTCTTTGCCTATAAAAAGAGGGAAGGAGAATTTGGTGGGGAATGGTGATCAGAGCTTCAGACCTAGGAATGCAGTTGGTGACAGGAACCAGAAGAGGGTGAAGCGTGAGGGTTTACGTGAAAATAATAGAAAAAATATTTGTTATTGTGAAAATGATGACGGAGAAGATTTGGAAAACAAGTGTCTTGGAGATATGGCAATGCTCAACAACAGTGCTGGAGCCAAGAAGGACGATGGGGAAGTTCAATTGCCTCAGGGTAATGAGTCAACCAGAGAAGCTGGTGTTGATGTGCCCACTGAGGATGTTAGACATGCTTTGGATTTTCTGCAATTGTGTTCTAGCGTTTGGGAAGACTGAGACCTTGTTCATCTTATTGTTGGACTAAAGAAAAAGTGTAGATGATAATGCTTATATTGTGGTCTATTCTGCTTTACATCTGTAGAGTCATACCATGATAATTAGTCTCTCTTTTTACATCAGTGGGAGCTCTGATTTTTGTCCTGTAAATTTATCAAATACCTCAAAGAAATGTAAAAAATAATGTCTCTACATATTCGCATTGTATGGACATGAAAAAATCTTTAAATTGAAAACTCCGGAGGCAGAATTCTGGCCCTTACCGGGGGTGGAGTGGGACCTTCAACTTTTGGGGGATTTTTCCTCTCATCACTTTTTAAATGCCCCTTTTTATAAATGAAAAGGGTAGAGTATGGTATTGTGATTCAGCCAAAGCAAAGGATTAACACCGACAGAAACAACAGATTGCTTTTAGTTATTGTGATTGGGTTCGATTCAACATTTATTTTGGGTCTTGGGTAGGGAATAGCCCTGTGAACTACACAGGGTAACAAGGCCTTAGTCCCAAATAGGGCACATGATAAACAAGGATACCACCCACTAGGAAAAAGGGGGGGGGGCATAAATCACTAACAAAAACCACTATTGAGTAAAATGTCATGGGATTCTCCTTCCCAATGCTAGCACCAAAGGCAGTTTAAATTAATATTTATCTTCAAGAAAAATCTTATGATGGTGGGTCACTCACCAAATCAGTGCCCATGTAGTCATATACTAGCCTAAGCTAAAAGTGAAGAGAAAGAGCCCAACGGTGATTGTAATCCACACGTTGATGATCTTGATGCAAAAGCAAAAGGTCTTGACGGGAAGATGAGGTATTTGGCGAGAAGAAGGTGATTCGATGGTGGTTGTATCTCTTTAAAGATCGACCTTGCTCCTCATGGTTCAAGTCTCGATTTGACGTCTTCATTGTCAAAATCTCAGCTTCTCCTGGTGGACTTTGAAGAGGGGAGATTGGGTTGCGTTGCTCAACTGGTTTTGGTTTCAGTGATATTGTTTCGATGGTTTTCATCTCTCGTTTGGATGAGTTTTTTGATTTTTTTTTTTTTTTAATATACCCTTTAGGGATTGTATCCTTAGATTGTGCTCACCTTTTTGAATTACAAATTTGATTATTAGTTATTACATAATATTCTTATAATTTATTTTCATGTATGTATTATATTGTCCATTATATGGAAAAAGTTTTTTTTTTTTAAATCGTTTTTTTACATTCTTTATTATTATTATTATTATTATTATTCACAAGCAAAAAAAAAAAAGGATTAAATTTTAAGATGGGTAATTTTTCCTATCTAGAAATTCACAGGTAGTAGTTGAATTTAAATGATTCTAATAATTCTTATCAATATCTTAAAAATATTATTAATTGAATTGGTTATCACATTAATGGGTCTAACTCTAACACTAAATAATAATTCTCATTAACACGACAAAAATTCATAATAAAATTCTCACCATGTGCTTGAGATTTAATTTGAAATATTTTGAGCAATTTTAAATCCCTAATTCTAAAATTTTCTCATACTGTAGACAAGGTTTTTCATTAAACTCTCAAAAATGGATAAATTGGTTTACGATTATTTTCCCACCATATGTTCTCATGTTATTTTGGGTATATAATAAAAGTTCATAACTTGTTTTACTTTTATTTATATTTTTATATCATCATTATTGTTAGAAGTGGGTTATGACTCCATAAATATCGGCTCTTTACTGATCCGAACGGTTATCGTCAAAGGAATGTGATACCTGCAAAAACCGTCGAAGAATACTCCGATGGGAGGATTCCGATGCTCAAGTCAGAAATAACGATTTTCTTATGAAAGAAAAACAGACTGAGAGTTCGAGTGAGTGATTCCCTATGATTAGAGTGCCTAATGTGTAAGGCTCAGAGAGAGTACCCGACTAGGAGGGTTTTGAGATGTCTTATACCTGTGAGAGTCGTGCGCCGCTGAAGTGATTCAACCTTACTTTTCTTACTAAATCGATTCAAAAATCTTGGGATTCAATATTTTGAATTGATTGTCATCTTTATCATTTGGAAAACTTTCGGAAAACATTTTCTTAGTTGAAAGATTTTTAGAGTACTGTCCGCAGTGAGGGACGGGAGTTAATAGGATACTCTGGTCTTCCTTTGGAGTCGTTGGTATCGTTAGCTATCAATCGGTAGTTTGACCGATGAAGGGTCTTCAGAGCTCTTTTGGCTCAGGGGCCGACCATTGGATTTCCGATCGGGGCGATTGTCTTCGCTCGGTGAGTCCTATCCGGTTGTTGGGGCAACTAAGTCCTTATCTGTTGGGAGATCGAGGTGACTAAGACCCTTCGCTTGTGAGATTCGGACGACTAAGGCCCTATAGTGAGCAGTTATAATGAGTATTCAAACGTTGGCCAGTAGTCATTCATTGTGGACTTTCGATAGATAATCGTATATGAACCTAGATCGATAGCTGTCTTTCGTGGGCTTTTCATATGGTTCTTTCTTAAGCTGACTCATCGGATCAAATTTTGGGACCCAATCCCATCATTTGCCCCCGACTCATGGCTATCTTGACGAAGAGACGCCATGAGTACTGATTGTTGGAGAAGGCGCGGAGCTTTTTGATATGACTCTCGTTTATTCAATTTCCGCGAATCGTCTTTTGTACGCTTTATAAGGGTATACACTCTTCATGGAGTATCTTATCCCAACATTCTTACTGTCTTTTCAACTTTTCTTTGAAAAACCTCTTCTTGCGGACAAAATGTCGAGAGACACTTCCTCGTCGCATAGTATAGACAATATTTAGAGTACCATGACCAAAGAGAATTTGATGGAAGTCCAGAAGGAGATGTCGCTTGGAAGCGACTTTGAGTTTGTATTACCCGGTGGAGGGGATAGAGCAAGTTTTGCCCCCGAGAGTTGTGTTCTGGTATATAAGTAGTGTGTGAAGTATGGCCTGAGAATCCTGTACACAGGTCCGCTGGCGAAGGTCCTGAGGTATTGGAATATCCATCCTTCGCTGCTCATTCCGAGCGCCTGGCATTTTGTGATTGTCTTGATTTCCTATTAGGGTTTTTCCGTATTCGTTTTGACTTGTAGATTTTAGGAGCCCTCTTTTCTTTAGGGCGATGTAGCTCCAATGGGTCTACCTATGGCTGGTATAAACTCTAGACCCACTGGGAGTTTTGTTGGAGATTCTTTTATAGTGAATCCCAAGATAAACTCTAGATGCATAAGTTTTTCTATATAAGGTTCCTGAATAGGGATCTCTTTTCGATGCTTCCAGGTGCCAACCAAACGCATTTTTTGAATATGAAGATCCCGTATCTTCTCAATCATTCTCGTTTCTTGCGAGCTATAGCCCGCTATTGTGAGACCTGTCATCGGAGTTTATGGGTAGACTGTTTGATAGAAGATGAAATGTTGCTATTGTTCAACTTGCTAATGGGTGAAACGAGACAAATCACTAAGTCTCTCTTACTAGAGCAACAACCAATGGCTGATTTTGCGCGGGTTGTAGATTCCAATCTTTTCGATGAGGTTTCTACCACGCGAGAAGTGCGACCGAATACAAAAAGGAAGGTAACAGATGTTTCCCTTGAGTCCCAACAGAAAAAACCAAGAGTTCGATCCCCCAGTCCGCCTGCAGAAGAGAAAGGGTCAATGGAATCTGGAGAGCATGAACCTCCCTTGGTGCATTCTGAAATGGGGGAGGGTTCACCAATCAACCACCCGGTGGCTCTTAATGCCCCTTTTAAAATTGGGGGGAGGAATGGGCCGGACGAAGGTCCATTTGAGGTAACTAGACGTGCTCCGGTTCAAGATTTGTGGCGGCCAGAAGAGGCTTTAGTGACGCGTGCTTCTAATCCCACTCCGGGAGGGACATCAGAACAGTCTCCTCAGGAGTCCCAATTCCTTTTACAGGATATAGCGGATGAGTACTGTATCCCACCACCTATTCCGGTTGAATCACTTACCACTGAGGAAGAAGATTTTGAGGAAGGATCTGTGGCGGTCAGTATGGGAGGTCGTCAATTTAATTTCGTCGATTCTCAAGTGGCGCTGTAACTGGCCAAAAGGTTCGAATTCCCTACCAACTTACCCTTCGAACGATACCTTTGGACTGTGTTGACAAGGCCATCCATTCTCTCTGTCTTACAGTAAGTATTTTTTCTGTTCAAACTACGATTGGTTCTTATTATCCCATAGTTCTGACAAGTATACTTCTTTTTAGGTCTCGGCCCTGACTGAACTTCAAAAGAAGCGGAGGGAAGAGCGTGATGAGCAATTTACTCACATGAGCAGCTAAGTGCTGGCGCTGAAGGATGTCCAAGAGAACCAGGAGAAAATCATCGGAGAAGAAAAAGATAGACAGATCAGGCATCTTCAGGAAGACCTTACTTCAGCCCAAGCTCGTTGCGAAGAATTGGAAGCAGAGGCGCGCATTCGAGGAGCACGATTGACAGCTGCTGAGACATTGGCTTGTCTCTGAGAGGAATCCCTTCAAAGGGTTGAACAAGAGATAACTGATCTCAAGGCATTTGCTGCCAAAGATACTGTCAATCTTCAACTTTCTCAGCGCAGGTTGCTCGAACGTTTGAAGTGCGCCGAAGAGATTCTTCGACAAGTCGGTCAGTATGAGACTCTGCCCCCTCTTGAGGGGCCAGTGGATTCAAATCCCGCCTAGGTTGCTTCCAGCGCTCCTTCCGTTCTCTTGTAATTTTTGTGTCATCTGATATGAGGAAATTTTTGTTCCTTAACTCAAGATTTTTAACGAAAAACTTTTGAATGCTTTATCTCATTAGTCTGATGAGGACGGGGGGACTTTCCCCCTTGATAATGTACCCGATCGATTGATCCAGGGTGTCCAGACCTAATATTCGATTGGGAATCTCCATGATTAGGGTTGTGTTTATCCGTTCGGGGAGATTAATACCATGTTAACGACACATTCGTTCGGAAGATCTGGGCAACTGAGACCCAACGGTCGATTAGAAAACTGAGGAGTTAGGGCTTTGTCTGCCCGTTCGGAGAGTTTTAACCTAACTTAACGACATATTCGTTCGGAAGATCTGGGCAACTAAGACTTTCGGCCATTTTGAAAACTTAGAAGTTAGGGCCGTGTTCGTCCATTCGGAGAGTTTCATCCCAACTTATTGACACATTTGTTTAGAAAATCTGGACGACCGTGCCCCTTCGGTCATTTTGAAAACTTAGGAGTTAGGGTCGTGTCCGCCCATTCGGAGAGTTTCATCCCAACTTAACGACAAATTCATTCGAAAGATCTGGGTGACTAAGGCCATTCGGTCATTTTGAAAACTTAGGAGTTAGGGCCGTATCCGCCCGTTCGGGGAGTTTCATCTCAACTTCACGACACATTCGTTTGGAAGATCTATGTGACTGAGGTCATTAGGTCGCTTAGAAAATTTAGGAGTTAGGGCCATATTCACCCGTTCGAGGAGTTTCATCTCAACTTAATAACACATTTGTTCGGAAGATTTGGACGACTGAGACCCTTCGGTCGTTTTGAAAACTTAAGAGTCAGGGTCGTGTTCGTCTATTTGAGGGGTTTTTTCCCAACTTAACGACACATTCATTCGAAAGATCTGGGTGACTGAGATCTTTCGGTCATTTAGAAAACTTAGGAGTTAGGACCATGTCCGTCCGTTCGGGGAGTTTCATCCCAACTTAACGACACATTCGTTCGGAAGATCTGGGTGACTGAGGCCCTTTGGTCGTTTAGAAAACTTAGGATTTAAGACCGTGTCCAGCCGTTTTGGGAGTTTCATCCCAACTTAATGACACATTCGTTTGGAACATCTGGGCAATTGAGACCCTTCAGTCATTTTACTGAGGAGTTAGGAGGGGTGCTTTCTCCACAAATCATTAAGAATCCCATGCCACATGTTATCAATGAGTAATAGGAGAAAATCGAAACCTTCATCATGGGAAAAGCGCGGGGAACTTCGGGTTGTAGGCCGGACAGATGCTAGTGGGCACATAAGTCTCGTGCCAACTATCCTCATCGTGGATTTGGAGGATCACCCTTCCTGGTTCATTGTGCGGTGGCCTAGGATCTGACCGATCGGGCTGCTCATTCTCCCGTGGTGTATTACGCCTGTCGGGGGAAGGTAGGTTCCTCCTCTCTACGCTGATGAACTTCTGCAGTTTACTACTGCGAACCAAGAATTTCAACTCGTCCTTAAGCCTTTTGCACTCGTCGGTTATGTGGTCGTAGTCCCGATGGAAATGACAGTACTTGGACTTGTCCTTCTTGGGATCTTCTCTTGTGGAACGGGGGGCCATCAGACGTACTACTTGTTTTTTATCTAATATAAAACCTGACTTGGGGTTTCGTTTAGTGAAGTGTAGATGCTGAACATTCGCGAGGGTAGAACTCCTGGTTTGCTTATCTTTGGAGAAGGCTGATGGGACGATAGGTTGCGCTCCTTTCTGCTAGGGCGGTTCCCCCATCGGTCGAACGCCTCTGTTTCTTCTGCCGCAATATATTTTTCCATTCGGGAGTAAAATTTTTGAATGGTTGCTAGGGATTTTTTCGTGATAGAGACTTTCATATCGGAAGAACGCAATCCCGTTAGGAGAGCAACTAATACGATCCAAAGTGGGGATCTTTAACATTTCTATCTTAAATCTTTGTATGAACTCCCTCAGAGACTCTTCCTCCCGTTACCGTAATGATAGCAGGGAAGTGGATTTTCGCTTGACACCCCGACTGATTACAAAATGGGTCTCAAACTGTTATCGGAGTTGTGCGAAACTCTTGATACTGAGTGAAGGAATAGAGTTAAACCACGCCAGGGCATTACCCTTAAGTGTGGTAGGGAAGTGATTGCACATTGCTGCATCAGAGAGGTCTCTGGAGACCATAACCGTTATGAAGTGGGCGGCATGGTCACGTGAGTCATTCGTTCCATCATACCGCTCCACGGGAGGTAGAAGGACATCTCTCGGCATTGGTTTCGAAGAGATCTTCGAGTTGAATAGCGATCCGCCTAGATGGTGTAGGGGATTTTCCCTACCCTTTGCACCTGCTCTTTCAAGTTTGGCAGTCACAAGTTGTTCGATCTGTTTTTTCAGATCTTCAGGGTCATATTGTGAGACAGTCGATGGTTCAGAAAACTCTCTTTTTGGTGGTCGCTCGTATTCGGATTCTGTTGCGGATGAGTAGCCGTCTAGCCCGAGGGCTCGGCTGAGTCCCTTCAATTGTTTACTCATTTTCTAGAGTCTTGACTCCAATCTCACCATTTGGGGCTGGTTCGTCGCCTATTTTGACACTGGCACTGAAGCCGTGGGCGGCTGTTCCTGGGCCTTGGGTTGTAGGATTTGCTCTGGATGGGACGACCAGGGGGAAAATACGTGATCGTGAACAAGACGATTAGGCGCCGAAGGGGTGATAGGTTCGGCGGGCATAGGGTTATGCCCTTCTACAGTGGGAGCAGCCCTCGAGTACGCTCTAGTTCTCAGAGGCATAGCTGTTAGAATAACATGAATTGCTTTAGTCTGTTCCCACGGACGGCGCCAATCTGTTGGAGGTGGGTTATGGCTCCAGAGATACCGGCTCCTTACTGACCCAAGTGGTTGCCGTCAAAGGGATGTGATACCTGCAAAAACCGTAGGAGCTTGACATGATACCTGTAAAAGCAGCCGGAGGGTACTCCGGCAGGAGGATTCCGACGCTCAAGTCAGAAAGAGCAGTTTTCGTATGAAAAGAAAACAGACTGAGAGCTCGAGTGAGTGATTCCTTGTGATTAGAGTGCCTAATGTGTAAGGCTCAGAGAGCGTACTTGGCTAGAAGGGTTTTGAGATGTCTTATACCTGTGAGAGCCGTACGCTGTTGGAGTGCTTCAACTTTACTTTCCTTACTGAGCCGATCCGAAAATCTTGGAATTCAATATTTCGAATTGATTGTCATCTTAATCTTTTGGGAAACTTTCGTATTAATGAGAGAATCATTTTTTAGCTGAAAGATCCTTAGAGTACTATTCGCAGTGAAGGACGGGAGTTAATAGGATACTCTGATTTTTCTTAGGGTCTTCAGAGCTCTTTTGGCTGAAGGGCCGATCATTGGATGCTCGATCAGGGCGATTGTATTTGCTCAGTGAGTCCTATCCGGTTGTCGGGGCGACGAAGACTCTATCTGTCGGGAGATCAAGGCGACTAAAGCCTTTTGTTCGTGAGACCCGAACGACTAAGGCCCTTCAGTGAGCAGTTATAAGGAATATTTAAACGTTGGCCAACAGTCATTCCCTGTGGACTTACGATAGATAATCATATATGTACTTAGATCGGTAGCTGTCATTCATGAACTTTTCATATAGTCCTTTCTTAAGTTGACTCATCGGATTAAATCCTGGGACCCAGTCCCATCAATTATATATATTACATTTAACATATTGAAATTTATAATATATGCTATTTTATTAAAAAAATAATATTGTTCGATTTCCATGATTACGTTAAGAAATTGAATTTAAATAAGAGTTTTGAATTGGTTCAAAAATTATAACTCAGCTTAATTCATTCCTTTGCAATTTGAGATCTATCGATAAGTACGGTATAAAATTTTGGCTATTTAATCCAGATGGTTTTTTTTTTTTTTTTAATCATATGTACATTTCAAAATATATTTTGCACTTTACATTACAGAAATAAAATTTTGAAAAATAACTTCTTCTTATCTCTACATATTATAAAATCAATTTTGAAATTTCTACTAACATTCATAAAAAATTTTATTATTATTTTTTTAAACTTGTCATTTGAGTATATTTTTCAATTATTTACTAAATATAGTATTATTTTCTTGAAAAGTTAATTTTTAAAAATTTTGAACATAACACAATTTTAAAATACATTTTCTATTTATAAAACTTATTTTTGTAGAGTTATTATTAATGTATATATTTTGTAAACGTTTTTTAAAACCTCAGAGAGAAAAAGAAAAATTGAAAAGATAGGTTTTGGAAGAAATGATATCACAGGCCAAAAATAGAAAATAAAAACCCTAATCTGGTTTCCTTTTGGCGGCAACATACCCCCTCAAATTTTCATTTCTCACCAAATCTTCGTCCTTATCTGTTTTCTCCCGCCAATTGGAGAGAGAGAGAGACCCTTCTTTAAATTCGAACAAAAATTCGCCCACGCTCTCCCTTTCCACAACAATGTAAGCAAATAGCACGAACACAGATTAATCTCCGAGAGTCAGTTCTCTCTCTCTATATATCTCAAATGGCCATTTCCTCAAATGCTTCTCAGACAGAATCGAGTGACAAAGCAAATATGTGGCAGGGGAAGCGCAGCAAGTGTCCCGGCGTTCGTGTTGTGGGTAGTCGAATTTACGATTTACGGAATGGCAAAACTTGTCATCAGGCAATTTCATTTTTCATTTTTCTCAAAACCCTTTACGTTAAAACCTAGAATTCCTCTGTTGGGGGAAGGGGGGTGTGTTTATATCAGATCTGATGTTATGTTTGGTTGGATGGGATTTGTTTCAAAAGTGTCGTCAGAAAACCATGGACTTCATGGCAGCTTGTAAGAACATCAATGCAAACAAGCCTTGTACAATCAAATTTTGTCATGAGTGTCTTCAGAACAGGTAATTCTGACTTGTCTTTTTGAGGGTTTAATGCTTTTGGATTGCGTTGATTAATTAGGGCTATTTTGTGATTATGGTTTTAAGGTACGGGGAGAAGGCTGAGGAAGTTGTGAATTTGGAAGAGTGGATTTGTCCAAAGTGTAGAGGAATTTGCAACTGTAGCTTTTGCATGTAAGTGTTTTGATATTGGTAAATTAGATGTTTTTTTTTCATAGGTTTAATCTGAAAAAAATTGATTATTATTGTTATTGTTATTATTTTTTTTCTAATATCAGCAAGAAGCGTCTGCATCAGTCAACTGGGAATCTAGTCTATTCAGTCAAAGCAGCTGGGTTTTCATCTGTCTCAGATGTGCTTCATGTTCAAGGCTTTGAAAATGTTGATTCTCTGAAAGAAAAATATACTTCGCGCAAAAAGCCTGTTGGGGAAATGGTGGGTACGGCTATTGGGTTGAGGAATTGTAGTTTTAATACTTTTGATTGGTTTAGCTTGTATAATTGATTTTTTTTTCTTCTTTTGGGTAGAATGGTGTTTCTTCACCAGTGAAACGACGGAAGGAAAACTGTTTAGATGGACACAGTGATGTGAGCTTGAGTCCTAAGAATGTAAATGTCAATGAGAAACCCAAGAAAGCAAAGCGTGTGGGGCTAAAGGAGATGCATGGGATGAATGGAAATGGTGATGCAATTTTGAAGAATACCATGTCCAAGAAAACAAAAATATCACAAGGAGCCTCAAAACTAGAAGGCATGGCTGATAAGAATGATGACACCATGTTTGTAGGAAATGATGGGGAAAATATCCCTTACTGTAAAAAAATTGAGGGAGATCACAAAGTGCTTAGAGATGCAGTGCGTAATGGTGTATGTAATGGTAATGCTGAAGTGAAGAAGAAAGCAGCAATAAAATCTTGTACTGCCAAGGACACAGTAACAGTTCAGAAGAAGTTCATATGTGAGGAAATTCAATTGCCTCAGGGCGCTGAGTTAACTAATGTTGCTGGTGTAGATGTGCCTACAGAAGATGTTGGACATGCTTTGCAGTTTCTGGAGTTCTGTGCAACATTTGGGAAGGTATGTAAACTGGTTCTTGTTATTGCTGGATTAAAGAAAAAGTGTTACTATGCATTTTGATAAAATTTTTTTGAGGTCTTGTGCTTGTTTATGGTTATTTGGGGAACTTTAACTTGGAAATTGAACTATGCCAATGCAAAGTTTTGATGTTTAATGGAAATACATGTCATGCAACTTTAATGGATTCACCTAGTTTTTATTTTATAATCTTACTCTCTCATTCCCCAATCACCGTTATTGGAATGAATTGAGAAGTATGGTGTTGTCATATACTCAAATCTATAATCGGTTTGATTTTATTAAATGCATCCTTGAATTTGAATAATGAAGAATGTTGTATAAGCAAGCATTATCCAACCATACCAGTTGGTTGAATTCTTATTTATGGCTGCTTTAATCTTTACTAGCCCTATAGGTTGACTTCTTTTAAATATCCTGTTGAACAGTATAAATTCTCTCAAGTTCTTTTTTCCCCTTTATAAATTTTTTTATTCATTGTTTCTTCTTGTTAATGGTGGTGATAGGTTCTTGATGTGAAGAGAGGAGAGCCTGGATCTGTTCTTAGAGACCTCTTTTGTTGTCGCAGTACACGTTCTGGCAAATGCTCTTCAAATCTTCAGTTTCAAATTAAGTTGTTGAAAGTAATTCTAGGCCTCGATGAAGATGAAGAGTATGGTTTGCAACTTATTAACAGGATGAAATTAATTCCTTGCATAGAATTCTTTATTGATCCTTGTCTCTACCATCCATTTAGGTTTACATCCTCAACAACCACTTCTGGTGGAAATGCATGGTTGGAAGCTCTCAAGGAATGTGTCTCTGAATCTCAATCTATATTGAAGGATCTGCCAGAAGATTGTTTTGACAATGAAGATCGATATAACAGGCTAGACTCATCTAAGAAACTCAAAGTTTTAACTTTTCTTTGTGATGAAACACTTGGAACAGGGTAAGTGATAAGGATTTATTGTGGTTTCTAGTGTTTTAATAATGTATATCATTCTCTGAGTTTTAGAGTTTTAAGTTTCCACAAATAGATGTTCATTTTGTTCCTTCTCCATTTTCTTGGGCTTTTGAATATAACAACTGATATGATTGCTTACATTTGCAGAAAGTTGAGGAATTGGATTGCTGAACAGAATGACGTGTTTGCTGAAGAAAAGAAGCAAGCAAGAGGAAAACTAGCTGCAAAAGAAAAGGTAAGCTCTTAAAGTGAGGAAGTTGAAAAGTTTGTCGTCTTTTGTATATCAGGACTTTGCATTGGAATGACATTTTAAGATGTTACCAAACACCATTGACATGCTACATGTGCCATGTTATCATATGAAATTGCATTGTACATCGATTTATAGCTGATGCGGTTCTCTGAGCTTGGCTTATTTCAATTTTATAAAATATCCAGTTTCAAAGTTTACTAAAAGGTAGGCAAATTCTAGCCACTACCACCAAAAACGAAAAACTTACACACAAAAATCACTTCTGTTTTGTGGAGGATGGATGACTGAGATCATAATTCAGTATGTATTCATGTGGCATAGCAGTTTGAAAATTAAAGGTGCTCCAAGTATATTTAGAAAGACTTCTGCTTGTAGGATAAAAACTGGGTCATACGAATTTAATGGAGGTAGTAACAGAAAATATTTTATAAGTTACTACTAGTAAATCTTGGACGCATTGCCTTGTACTTCATGGCATCAGGGTTCAGCCATTGATTGAAATTTCTTAAAAGTCCCTCTTCATGGTTGAGTTGCTAGTAGATATAGATGGAATTGTCACACCTAGTAAGTGAAATGGATGGATGAGAGTTCAACTGTTGAAATTGAAGATGCAAGGAGACAAAAGAGAGAATTTTCTGAATGAAAGTTGGGCATGAAGTAAATAATGAAAAGGAAGCATTTGCAGTTTGAGAAGTTTGAGCATGGTCTTCGAGAAATGTGTAGTGTGCTGTGTAATGTAGAGTATGTAAAATTGGAGAAAGTTTTATCATCAGAGGGTGGAGAGTTGCTCTCTTAGTTGTTCGGTCACCATGTGCAATCATGGGTTGTGAGAGGGTGTACAAAGGGTTTTGTCTGGGATGTGATTAAAATTTTGAATTATTTTGCCTGTATGAAATTCAACTCTCATAGTATAGGTAATTTTTGTTGGGTATCTGTGTGCTCTTGCTAAACCATTTAAGATTTTGTTCCTGCATATATTTTGATTGTGTTTATTTCCTTTATCACTTATCTGTCTTTGTATGCTTTGTTGACATGCTTGACATCAAAATGCTTCTGCTGTAAAAATCTGGTGTTATTATGACATCGATTAGAGCAAATTGGAAAATATGGATCATCTAACTAACCTTAACTAGTTGCTATGCGTTACTTAGTTTTTCCAGCCTTTATAATTAATCTTTTTGGCCTTTTATGGCATGTGATACTACACGTGTTGATTTGAAGACTTTTATCAAGGTTTAACCAAACTGTGACAAGTCACTGTGGCATACGCTGTGAATATGTCCCACAGACCACAGCAATCAGCTGGCACTTTGTTCTTTGTTTGTTATTATTGTGATTTTAGTCTCTGCAAGTAGTTCCACAAATTAATGAGCTGGTAGAATAACCAAATGTAATTCTGTCATTGTGTTGGAGATATAATAGTACACTTATTGATTTTTTCCATTTGGGTGATAGCACTTATGAGATGAGAATGAGAGTAGACAAAATTCGACAGGCCAAAAGCCTTATAGCTATGAAATGAATGTTGAAACCAAGGCGGTTGTTTTACTGAGACTGATGCTCTTGCAGGAAAAGCACGTGAAGAGGAAAATGCAGGATGAAATAGCCAGAGCAATATTAGCCAAAAATGGTGATCCCTTGACAATATCTGAACATGAAGCCATCATTTTAGAAATAAAAAATGAAGCTGCAAATGCTCATGCTGAGGTGCTTGAGGCAAGAGGCATGGCTCCTGGGGGTATGCAGTGAAATCCTATATCTCCCACTTCCCCTTGATTTTGTTGGAGAAGGAAAACACAGTAACATATAAGTGACCTTGATTAGTTTTTTATTTGCTTGCACTTCTTATGGGAGAGTCAAAATTGGTCGCTTTCCATGCTAGTCATTATCATTGGCTTGCCATATCAACATTTTTTAGGATATGAAATTGCATTATCTACCATGTTTGCATAATTCTTAATAATCTCCTTGGAGACTATTTTTCAAGTACTTTTTGGAGCCCAATAGTAATTATTAGCATGTGCTTCTGAATGAGACTATGTTCAAAAGCTAATCTGGGAAATTGATGCACAAAAATGAGTCAGAGGCCATCTGTTAACACAAATATTAGATTAAGTGCGGTTGCAAGTTTGAGTATTGAGACAGTTGTTGCTAAATCCTTATATGTTAGTACCTTGTTTAATTTCCTCATTCTAAATTGGTGCTTCCTGGTAATGGATTTTGAATTTTCTTTGAAAATTTTGAACCTGTGAAACTTCCTGAATATGAAGCTGTTGTTACATTGTAGGACAAAAGAGTATACTTTGAACATGTGAATGGATTGAGCAATGACAACCCTATTGAATTGCTTTGTGGATCCAAACTTTCCCCCTTGTTATTTAATGTGTAAGTTTTGAATCTTAATGGGCCCTTGAACTTTTATATGTCTAGCAGACAATCGGGTTGCCAAGGCTGTAAGAACACAATCTGTTACAGTGGATGCCAATGGCCGCATGTTTTGGAAATTGAGAGGCTACTCTGGTGACCCAAAAATTTTGGTTCAAGGTTGGTTTATAATTTATATGCACTTAATTGGAAATGTACTCTTAAATTTGTCAGTTGACGTTGTGTCAAGGAAATTTAACTTGTAGATCTTTTTGCCTTTGTAAATCACAGACGTAGGAAGCTCAGATGCAGGTGAAACTGAGAAATGGTTTCTATATGATGATGAACAAAGCCAAGTGGTGGAAAAGAACCTCAATGATTTAAGGTCAAGATCGTGATTTCTTTTATGTGAAAGGAGAATTTCTTATTACCCTGTCAAAGGTTTAGATGCACTTAGTTTCTGCATCTATTGCGGTTTTATGATGGTCAAGATGTAATACATTGTGAACCATATATCCTGAATAGTTTGATAATTATTTCCTGTATCGTTTATTGCATATCTCCAAATTTGCTTCAGGTTTTCTGAAAACTTTGGCAGAAAGAAATTTAAGGAACTTGCCATACAATGGCTAACAACAATAATTAGAGCTTTAGTCTCAATAATTGGGGTCGGTTTTGGAATAGACGAATATGTATGCAGCATTCCCTTTGCATTTTTGCAAAGAGGTTGTTTTTACGTCTCGAATCCGTAATTTCGAGATTACTAAAGGAGTAACTCAATTGTTGTATTAAGGTTCGGTAAAAAAAAAAGGATTTCTTATTGAAATAATGTAAACTGTAACAAAGATTTGAAAGATCTTGAGCCTTCTTGAAGAGTCCTCTCCTTCTCTTGGAAAAAGTTACTTGCCTTGCTGTTAAATTGAGCCATACAACGGCTGTTCCTGGAAAAATGTTTGGTGAGTGACTGTCTGCCTGTGCCATCTTGCATCACACTGCAGCTGTTCTATAAAAGTCAGTGTGCGTCCTTGTTATTTTGAGGAATGTTACATCCTAAAAGCAACAACATGAGTTCTATCTGATCATGATCTTTGTGTATATATGAGTTGTGTAGCTCCCTCTTTTTAGATCTTTTGTAGGAATTTAAACATAGTTCTTGTTTGGCATAGCACATGCTCAAATTCTAAAATTCTTGATCCTCTCATTTTTGTTGTAGGTGAAAAAGGGACAAGGTCTAAGCAGTTTCACACGTGATTGGAAGAATATTTGGCATGACTAACCTCTTGTAAGCTATGGTATCTGTTCGATATAGAAAGATTATATTATTTGGGATATGGTCCTTAATAACATAACTTTGAAGTATATTTTGTCAATGAATTAAGAAAAATTATGGACGTGGAAGGTGATTCATGCATTTTTGAGCTATAATTAGCAAATTTGATGCTTTTCATATGTTGAAATTTACCATGGTTTGGCTCGTGGGAGATCAGGGCCAGTAGTGTCAGGTCATTGCGTCAAGAAGTTGCTCTGCCATTTTGGCCCGTGCCATCCAATCCCTGTTCTTTTAGTTGCATTTTGTAGTTTAAATATTTCTAGGATGAGTTTTATTGCTTTTGGTTCCTTCATTGTGGGATATCTTAAGGTCTTTCGTTTTTTTGTATGTTAAATATTGAAAGGGGCTAAAAACTAATGTGATACTGTTTGTTTACATGCTGTACAGATGATTAAATTAGGCAACCTGACCTGGCTGATGACTGGCTCTCCAACGTGGTGATGTTTGGCTCTCTTGTGTATGTTAATGTGAAATATACACCTGTAAAAGTATAATTCTCCTTTGTGGGAGGGTTGTTTTCTGCCAGGAGCAGCTGTATCAGTCCTCTGTTGTTCAAAATACACGAAATTTCTCTTCTTTGTTCTCTGAAAGAAACAGGGTGTCCTTCAAAAGGTAGAGGTCAAGTCTAGTGAAGCTACTCATAATTTTAATTACCCATTTTTTCTGTTTGTCCAAAATATTCTTTTATAAATGAAGGATGATGTGAAAATACTCACCGATCTCCGCCGTTATCCCTGGTCCAAAGAATGATGCAAACTTTGCCTAAGGAAATAAAGGGGCTAAGGGCATCAGTCTGCTAGTGTCATATATTGTGAAGCAGAAAACCAAAGGAACAAAAGAAATGATAAAGATGACAGCAAATAAAATACTGTTAAACCCCCCCCCCCTTCCCCAACAAAACACCAAAAGAAAAGAAAAAACTTTAAACACAGTCTTACATTCATGGCTTTTAACAAAACTAGGTCCTGAAGGGTTGGCTTCTGGATTTCAAATCAGAATTTACTCGTCTTTGTTTGTTCCAAATCTGATAACTGCAGGGTTTTTGCCTCAAAAACCAGCACTAAACTGTGTTCACCGTCCTCTGTCACCTGGAAGAAATTAGTAACATAAGTTGGCATTTAGCAACGAAGTCTCACAAAACAATCAGTCTTGTTATGGTTTGGTCACATGCAGTGGACAGCTCCAATTCAGATGCCTGTAATATTCAACTCAGGACTATGAAACCATTTAGTAAATTGCATAATTTAAGAAAAATATTTTGATACGTTAAGAAAATTACGAGAATAAAATAATGTTCAGAAAGGCTTATAACATTTCAATTTGCTTCAATAATTACAAGAATTTAATCGGAATGTGATATTGAATTTGAGTACCATAAGGTGAACTGCACTTTTTTTCTATTTGAGGTTTCTCAATGTGTTGAAAAGCTTATAACTCATGGGTGGTGAAGGTTGGAATTCTTGGACATCTGATGGCTTAACTATGCTTAACCATTTAGCTAAGTGCTGCGAGGCAGAAAAAGAGACTGAGTTGAAGTCTGAACCTAATGCAAACATGTTAAGATAAAAGAAGCATAATTCATCGCGAATCAACTGCAGAACTGGTGCACTCGTCCGTGGAATTCCTCCGCCCTATCACAAATAACAAGACGAATAATTGCATTCAAATAATTATATTACAAAAAATGCATTTAAAGGAAACATTTAGGATAGAAGAGTTAGATTGCAAAAAGATATCAAATTGTTAAGAAAACCATTTAAAAAGTTTATCATATGTCTTAGAATTCAATTTGTTTCCTATTATTCGGTTTTGGATAGTACATAGCACATAGCTATTTTGTACGAATCTTTTTTTTTTTTTTTTTAGTTTATCATCAGGAGGCCATGCATGTTCACCGTAAGGGAGCATACGAAATGGATGATTGGTTTTTGTGGAGAATTTTCTTTTGCGATAGAATATACCGGTGAAGTTTGCTTTGACTGGATTTAGGGTGATTAGATAAGCTCTCTCTCTCTTTCTCTCTCTTTGCTAATTGCTCTCTACTGCCCCCGTGATGATCTCTGTTAGCGAATGCTTGCTTCACCCAAGCCTCTCGCACCGGCAGTTTGAGCAACTCACCTTACGCTGCTCGACTAGGTAATTAGTCTCATCCCCTTCCTCTTTTTCTTCCTTTCTTTCCCTCTCACTCGTGTCCTCTACTTCTCTCACCTTCGAAAACCCAACTACCCAATTTCTCTCTCTACTGTGGTTTTGTGATCTCTTTCGACCTACCTTTTCTTCACTCTTACACTTTTGCGATCTATATCTCCACCCCCAGACCAGATCTATCTCACTTTGTCTCTCCCTTCAAACCCTAGACGAGTCGGATCTACCCTTGAGTGGTGCGCCCCCCAACTCAGATTTGTTCTCCGAAGCCATAAACTTGCCGGAAGACACCAGATTTATGCCGGTATAACCCAGATCTCTCTTTTTCCTCCCTCTCTCTCTCTCTACCTTTCTCACTCTGTCCTATGCTTCCTGGGGCTCTACCCTCACTGATACTTGCTCCTCCCCCTTCTCTCTCTCTATCTCTCTCTACCTTCCTCACTCTTTACCGACTCTCTGGTTGGCTGCCTACCGGACGAATATCTGCCTGCTTTCCCCCCTATTTTCCACCATTGATCTCCACCACCATCACTGCCTCGACCGCATTCCCTTGTTCACTGTTTGCTTAATATTATCATTATTTGCTTAATACAATCATTACCAATACTATTATTGTGTTATTTACAACTTTTCATTCTAATTTGGATTTGCACTATTCTCCACCCATTATTCTTCTGCATTTAGATCTACTCTATTCACCTGTGTTAATTTCTCACTGTGCTTAGTTTAGAAATTTGTAATGTTCTTCTACTCTCCTGTATTAGGTGTTAGGTGTATTAAAAGTGAAACCAATAATATATTTATCGGGAATGAGGATATAAGAAAATGTTAGAGAAATTATTTTGATTGTAACACCGAAAATTCGGTGTTAGAGATTTTATAAATATCTCTATAATATAATGAGAAATTTTAAATTTAATTGATTTTTGATTTTGGGGTTTTAAATTTGGATTTTGGTATATTTAAAAATATATATATATATTTGAAATATTTACTTATTTATTTACGTAAAAAAAAAAAAGAGAGGAGAGGGAGACGAAGCGTTTCAACATGAAATGCCGCGTCCCCGATTTGTCCCCAAATCGATTAGGGCTGAAGCCCTAATCGATCTCTTTCGTCTCTCTCTCTACTCTCTTTCCTGCTGCTCTCTCTCTCACCCTCTTGATCTCCCTCCACCGCGATCCGCCATCTCCACCGCTCGCCACCTTCGGTCGTTTTCTCTCTCTCTCCATCACTCTCTGTCTCTCCGTTTCTCTCTGATTTCTCTCTCTATTTCGTTTCCCTCTCTGTCTCCTTCCTTCGACATCTCTCTCTCTCTTGAATCTCTACTGTCTCTCTCCCTCTCGCTCATCACTCTCGCCCTTTGTCTCTCACTCTCTGCTCACTCCCGTGCGCGATAGCCCCTGTCTCCCTCCTCCCTCGCGCGCGATTGCTAGTTGCCTTCTACTCCCTTGCGTGCGACTGCTGGTTGCCTTCCCCTCGCTCGCGCGCGGTGTTGCTCGCTACCGAGGGCTCTTCTGCAACACACGTTGAAGTCCCTAACTGCAGATCTTCGAAAGCCCTTAGACCATGACCTGCGATTTCTTCTCTACGCAAGTAAGAGCTGAATTCTAACCCTAGCTCTAGGTTTCGATTTCTCTTGATAATTAGGACTAATTGTTAAACTTTGCTTCAGTCTATGAGCATTGCAGGCCTCGGACAGCGTTGTGGATGCACGGACGTTAGAGTTTTGGACTGCAGTAAACCCTAGGTGAGGTAAAATATTAACTTATACGATTTAATTGGATGAATTTAGGGTAAATTAGGATAAGAAATGTTGTATATGTGTAGGATGTATGTTAGATTCAATTAGAATGCATTGTCTGATGATTTTATGTAATTATTTAGGTTAATTATAGGATTTTTTATGAATTGGACTGTTTCGGAGAATAGAATCGTATTGACTTGATTAGAACAACTTCTCTTAGAGTTTAATTTGACGAATGCATGAAAACAGTCGGAATTTGGGATTTAAGTTAAGGATCAATGCAGCCTTTATCATTTTAAGTTATCCTGCATATAGGAAATCAAAATACAACTTCTGTATTATGAAAATAGATTTCAATACCTTGAAAATGACATATGGTTTGAGGAAATCGGATGGGAATCGAAAAGTGTATGATTTTTCAAAGATTTTTCCATTTTGTAGGAAATTTATCTATTTTAAGTGTATTTCCGACTTTGATTGGTTTTAGGGTTGAATCAGGTTTGATTTTGAATTGATTATTTATTTATAAGTGAAATGCAATCATGACATTAGAGTATATCCAAAAATTGAGGAATTAAGATTTGTACAAAGTTAGGGAAAATGACAAACCCTAAAATAATTGGAAATTTGATGACAAATTGTGATGATTTGACTAGGTTGACCTTTTGGAGACTCGAAAGGAGTCATTTGGGGATTGATCGAGGAATTGGGAGTGATCACCCTCCCAAGAAGTGAGTGGATACATGCTTATGATTTTAAGTGAGAAAATGTTTTATACTGATTTTATAAATGTTTCAAATGAATTTACGAATGTTTTAAAATTGTTTTATGATTGTGGAATGTCCCAAAAGGAGATTTGAATTACCGAATGCATCCATGTGTTATTTGAAAAAAAAAATGATGTGCCATGTTTATTGACTTGCATTGAAAGTGATTGATTTGAACTCGTGTACTGAGAATCTAAATAACTGTTGGCACATTTTGGTATGTGATTTGATGACTATGAAATGGTGCTGTTGGCACACTGTCGTATATGATTTGATGATTGCGAAATGGTGCTGTATATATGGATAATGACTATAGTCATTCCCTCCACGGAGCGACCCGACGGGGTGACGTGGTTGGGCTGTTATATTGGATGACGAGGTAGCTGCGTTCGAGAGGTGCCTCTGAATCCCTCCCTTCGGACTAGCCTGGTTGCACTCCAGGGGAGACCCGAGCCAAAGCCAAGGAAGGGGGTATTGTGTATGATTTATTGACATTGATGAGGAATCCCTTAGCGATTTCACCATTGGTTTGGGCCAAGCCTTTGGTGGAAAGATTTTGGCAACCCCGTGATTTTAAAAAACAAAAATGTGATAACTGGATGCATATGATTTAATTATCATGATTTGTTGAGATCTTGTTTATATTGAGATTTATTGATGTGATCGTATGATTTTGAGAATGATATTTGACATGTCCACAATCATCACTCATTTATTATCATAACATGCTATACACTCACTGAGTATTTCTCAATACTCACCCCTCTCTTTCAAACCTTTCAGAGGAAGTTCAGGTCTGTGACAACAGTTGGAGCTTGCGAAGAGTCATCCGCTGGCTTGTTAGGTATAAGAGCGATGTAAGGTTATTTTAGTTTGATTTGAAATCTATGGAAGAGAGATTTGTTCATTTTCTTTGAAATTTCATTTTGGTAAAAACTTATTGTATAAATGGGACATTTGGACTTTATTCGATTTTTGAAAGGCTGAGATGGCCGGATGCGTGCATGTGATTTGGGTTGGCTGGGTTGGCCTTGTGTGTGTGCTGATTTGAGTTAAATGGATCGGTGCGTCCTTTGATTGTTTTTGTTGAGAATTTTGGGTGGCTAGGATGGCCACATCGACTCGTGCATGTATAGGTTCCCTCTCCCCGATGTATGCTCGTGTGTACAGGGATGGACCGGATGGGTTCTCGCGTGTGTATTGTTGTGTTGTTTTTGTAGTCTTGCGGAGTCCCGGTATATGGGGAGATTCTGCCCATGTATCGAGACAACGCGGCGGCTGTCGCGTAGTCGATCCGAGAATCAGGGCGTGACATTGATAATCTTTTCAATATTAAGAATATAATAGAGGTAGAAAATATCTAGATACCTGTAGAAAAAGTAAATATGGATTTTAAAAGTAAAATTCGTCCTCATGAAGTGAAGGAGACTTTAAGGAGAATGAAAAATAATAAAGCAATAGGAGCTGATGGAATTCCTATTAAAGTGTGAAAATATTTAAGTGAATTTGGTATAGTAATGTTAACAGATATTTTCAACAAAATCTGGCAATCCAAGAGAACGCTCTAAAGATGGAGGGAGAGCACACTTATGCCACTATATAAGAATAAATGAGAGATACAAGATTACTCCAACTACAAAGGAATTAAATTGAAGTTATGGAAGAGAATAATAGAATATAAACTGAGATTGGAGATAAATGTAATTCAAAATCAATTTGGATTTATGTCAGGAAGATCCACAACGGAAGCAATCCACCTGTTAAGATATTTGATGGAGAAGTATAGAGTACAGAAAAGAGATCTACATATGGTATTCATCGATCTAGAAAAAACATATCAGAGAGTGTCTCGAGAGGTATTGTGATGGGCACTAATGAAAAAAGAGATTTCCTTAAATACATAAATCTCATTAGAGATATGTATGAGAGATTTGTAACCAATGTAAAAATGTACAGGGGTTTAAGCGATAGCTTTCCTATTAATATTGGACTCCATTAAGGTTCAGCATGAAGTTTTATTCTTTTCGCAATAGTGATAGATGAAATAACAAAATATATTCAAGATAAAATACAATAGTGTACATTTTTTCAGATGATATAGTGTTAGTGGATGAAATCAGAGAGGGGATTTATGCTAAACTAGAGCTATGGAGGGTAACATTGGAAACCAGAGGATTTAGATTGAGTAAATAAAAAATTGAGTATATGAGATGTAGATTTAGCGACATTCATCAAGTTGAAGAAAAACGATTATGTTAGATGGCTAAATTGTACCAAAAAGCGAACGTTTTAGATATATTGATTTTATCATTCAAAATGATATCAATATAGATGAATATGTAAATCATAAAATTTAAGCAGGTTGGATGAAATGGAGATGGGCGTCCGGAATTTTTTGAGATCACATAATTCCCCTGCATTTGAAGGGAAAGTTTTATAGGATCGCGATAAGACCTACACTACTGTATGACATTGAGTGCTTGGCTGCTAAACAATAACAAGAACAAAAAATGACGATAACAGAAATGAGGATATTTAGGCGGATGTGTGGTAAAATTAGAAGAGATAGAATTAGAAACGAACAGATTCGTAATAGGTTGGGAGTTAACTCAATTGCAGATAAGATACGAGAGTGTTGTTTAAAGTGGTTTGGATATGTGTAAAGAAGACTCAAAGACGCACTGGTTAGGAGAACCAAAAACTTAAATATATGAGATTTAGTAAAACGTAAAAGCAGACCGTTTAATATACTTGTCTCTTAAGAAAATCCACACAAGCTAAATTAATATACTTTTTCTTATTTCTTCTTCTTCATATATTTGTCTCTTAAGAAAATCGACCATAATTATTGGGATTAAAATTTAGATTATTATTGCTTGTCTGTTTCTATTTTCATGGATTATTGAATATGTAATAAAAGTGGATTTGTGTCGATCATTCCATTGTCGTCGAAGGGTTAGGATGTGAGACCCGGGTTCAATTCTCCGAAAATTCTAAACTGCATCTGCAATTGGTCTAAGGTTCACAGATTCATTACAAATACAAGCCTAAAATTTGCTTGGTGTACCAAGGGCTCCTTGCCCATACTATTATAAGCATTCAAACTTTGTTTAAAGGAAACAAAAACAGCAATAAAGATTCAGTCTCCTTTCGTTCCCAGAATTTTAGGTCCTGGAAGGTGGGGTGAATTAGTTTCATGAAAATTACCTGCTTAAGAATAGGAGCTGCACATGTTTCCCTTAACTCCTGAGCATCTGAATAAGTCAAGCATGGCACTGGCTTAAGTTCTGCGTACTGCAAAACAGTGTAAAGTCTATGCTAAGGCATTGAACAGAAGCACTTCAGCGTCATCATAGGACAAGACGAAAGAATAAGGTAACAAATTTGTTCAAAATCCTAGTCACTTTTAATATAAAAAATGCTGCTAAATGCAGCAACAAACATGCTTGATTTCATATGACAAGAAGTTTATCTTAAAAGCCATTCCGATTATTGCAGGAGGGAAGCCATATGTCAGCATTAATGCTGACCACTCAGATCCACGAAAAACAGTGAAATATGCCCCCAAAACCATATCTGTCAAGTAAGAAATCCCATCATATAGAGGAACAGAGGAAAAGGTTTTTAGATAAAATATAATCGATGGATAGAGAGCAGACGAGAGAGGAGTGTAATTCCAACACCTAGCCCCACAACGCCAAATGAAACCTGCAATCATCAAATAACACCCAACTCCTTCACACAACAAAGAAATTCCATCCCCCATAGGTCAAAATTTTATCCTGGCCTAAAGAAATAATCCCTGATTTCATGGTCATTAAAGACAAAATAGAAGAACCTTAGAAAGAGAGAAGTCGTTATCTGGAACGATAGACTTGTCAAGGGAAGAAGCTGTAGAAGGCTGGGTTGAGTCGGCAGCTTTTGGGACGAGCCGACGAGGTCTGGTTAAGCTTAAGACTTATTGCTTATTCTTGTTGTTGTAGTTATTGTTGACGAAGACCATGACGGGTCGAACGAGTTGGGAGCAAGTGAGAATACTGGTGTAGAGAGAGAAATTGTAAACTCCTAGTCCTAACCTCGCTACCGTTGCAGTAGTTCCGGCAACCGCCGTTTCCTCAATTGGCATTGCCCTCTCTCTCTCTCTCTCTCTCTCGGGTCTATTCTATCAGTTGCAGAGAAGCAAAAGTGAATGGGATCCTCTCCAAGTCTTAACCGGCTAAAACTGGCATTACGTGTACGAACACTTTGCAATATTATAAGGTTTTTAATTTTAAACAGAGGAAACAATAATGATAATTTAAGTTAATTAAAATTTCAAAATATTTTACTATTTCATTACAATGTATATAAATATTATATTTTATATAATTTACTCATTCCTACTCGAATCTAAGAAAATTTAGTATTCATATTATTTAAAATTTTATACCAAACGTATAGATTTTCTAATTACCATATATACATATATTTTATAAAAAAAAATAGTATCTAATGTATGTGTCTTTCTCTCAAATATAAATTATGACTATTTAAAAAAATTAAACTTCAGATAGTAAGATGATATTTATGGAAAAAAAATGTTATTTATTATTATTATTTTTTAAATATTGCTGATAGAAAAGGGTTTTATGATCACTTCACCTGTTTTTGATCCATAATAAAATTTAAAACTTCTTCTATCTCAAATAAGAAATATTTTTTTTTCCAAGCATCAACAGTTGAATTTTTTTTTTCTTTTAATTTTTAATCCTCACTTAAAGGGGACCCTTCTTATTTTTCCTTCTTGAACCCAAGCTACTCTTTCCCTCTCTCTTCCTGTCCTTCTCATTCTTTCCCTCTCTAGCAGGTCAAAATCAAAGCAAATTAGAAATTGAATTAAAAGATTGTAGGTGGGGCTAAACTCTCTTCTTCTTCTTCTTCTTCTTTTTATGTTACTCTTGTTTTTTGGTTTGTTTGTTTTTCTCTTCATTTTCCCTTCATTTCTTTTGGAACAATAATCTAAAAAAATACTAGATTCTAATAATATGGTATGGGAAGGATCGATCCGGACCAATGGTATAAAAAGAGGTTAGACATATTGTTGAAAATAATGTCTGTGCAAAATTTTCATATTTTCAAGATACAAATCACTAATTTAGAATATGTCTAACATAGATTTTGTGATTTTTTTAATATAAATTAACATCATTTGACAATTGAATTGATTTCAAAGTAATAAAAATAAAAATAAAAATAAAAATAAAAGCGAACAATACCACTTCGACCATAATTTTTGCCATGATGGTGCTGATGGGTTCAACATGTAAGGCACCTAAACCAAAATGTCGGAATGGTATCATGAGTGCTGCAAGCAGCTAATAAAGACGGAACAATCTTTTTTTTTTTTTTTTTGGGTGATGAAAAGAGACAAGACCAAAAACACAAACCACCCTGACCTCAACCACCAGCAACAATGCTGGCCATACTCTTATGCTCTCTCAAGACTTTGACACCTCTCACATTATCAGCTAACAAATTGTGCAAAGAATGGGGAGGAAGATGAAATTCTTTGACCCCAGGATCACAGCAATGCCCAAGGAAAGCGAGATGGTCGGCACACCATTGTGCAAGAATGGGGAGGAAGATTGAACAATCTTGTCATGCAACGTTCTTCCAAGTGCAGAGGCCGGGAGTTGATGGACAACGTCAGTCAAGATCATCAAGGTAGCAAAGATATTTGGTAGAATCCGTCGCTCGCTGGCAAATACAAGTTGGGGACACCTCGATCTACGAAATCTCACCTCTTTCGTGAAACAATCAATTGAAATCCAGTGAAGATGTAGCCAATGTATACCAAGGATGCCGTCAAAATCTATCATTTTCAATGATATCAAGTCTGCCTCAGGAGTAGCTTTCCTAATTACCACATCACAGCCCTTGTATATCGTGTTCTTAACCAATTGCTCATCAAATGGAGTGATCACCAATAATTCTTTGTTAAGGAGACTCAAGGGTCTATTGGCATACTTAGCAAACTTTGTATTCGCAAATGAATTATTAGAACCCATATTAATAAGTACACGAACATTAATATAAAAAATTTTCATTATATCTATTTAATATAAATCAAACAATTATTAGTTAATCTTCAAAATACATACTCTTCAGATGATCTTCCATATCATGACATTACACTACACAATCATAACATATCATATGTTTTCCTACAATAAGGATCCTCACTTTTAAACATGATTTTGCTAACAGACTAATCATATGTAACTATATATATAAAACTTCGAAATTTAAAGCTCTAGGATTAGAGGTTATAATGGATTTGTAGGGTTCAAAACCTTTTGGCCCCAAACTGAGCATGACTAAAAAGGGATTCTCGATCACCGTTGAATAATCACTCATCGAGTGACACTCACTCAAAAAGAATTCTATGGGTAAGCTACTCAATAGCATAACCCTTAACTTAATCATCATCAATCATAGGACATTTATATCAACACTTTCAAATAATCAATGAAAAGATTAGGGGGAGGTACCTATAACCACATTCGGGTTGGCCTGAGTTTCCTTATTTGTCATGGCATAAATTCTCGTCTGAATCCTTGGTTGAGAGCATTGGGGAGGAACATTCATCGTGTTGCTGCCGGTCCTCATCCATAAAGCAATATTTGATGAATGAGTGGGGGTATTAGTTTGATCACCCCTAGATCCGCTAGGTTGGTTTCGATCCAGTTGGCTTCTTTGGCCACTCATTCTCAACTCTGGGCAATGGTTGCAAAAATGCCATTCTTTTTCATATCGATAACATCTTTGTAGCTCTCTACAAAATTTAAAGTGAAACTTGCAATTTGGGTAAGGGTTCTTCTTAGTCCCCACTAACTCACTTTTGGAGATGACATTAGATGTGAGAGCACCAAACTAAGGTTGTCGTTGGCCTTGTGGAGGGCCAATGGATTCAGAGATGGAAATGCCACTATAGGATTCTGAGCTCTTACTCTTCTTGGAGCTTTGTCTCAATGTAAATTCGAACTTCTTCTTTTCTTGACTGTCTCTCATTTTCTCCCTTTCTTTTACAATCTGTTTGGCCCTCAAAGCCAACTCCAAGATATCTTGGAAGGAATGAGCCTTGGTCACTGATGTCTTCTCTTGAATATTCAAGTTTAACTTATTTTCGAACTTGAATCTCATGTACTCCTCGGAGGCCATATTCGGAACAAAAGAAGACAGTCTCCTTAACTCAGTTTTTACTCCATTACCGTCTTATTGCCTTGGCGGAGGTGGAGAAACTCCTTCCTCTTCAAGTCCTAATGAAACTGAGTATAATATTTCTCATCAAATTCCCAAAGGAATTTGCTCAAATAATTGGTACCGAAGACCTCTCTTTCCAATTATCCTACCATACACAGGTATCTTCATCTAAGAGTTTCATAGTCACCATGAGCTTCCTCTTATCATCAAGCCACATATCGGCCACCACTTCTCGGACATGGTTGACCCAACTCTTAGCTACCATGACATCACAAGTTTCTGAGAAGGTGCCATATCCCAGTACCCGAGCTTCCTTAAACAGTTTAGATAACTCAACAGTTGATTGGGTGGCCGGTGTAGCAATAGAAGTAGGAGGAATCACCGGTGCCACCAGAGGAGTCGGTGGGACGATTAGAGTAGGTGGAGGTGGAATTGGTGCTTGAGACGGAACTTGAATTTGAGCCCCATAGGCTCTCCACCATTCTATCATTTGTTGGAGTGCAGCAAACAGTGGGGTTGGAGTTCTGATTAGTGGAGCCGGGTGAGTAGGAGTTAAAGGAGGCGCATATGAAGACGATACGAGTTCAGGTTGATGAAATGGTGGAGGAATCTTATTAACATTCCTCATTTTTTGTTGGGAAGGCATTATAATTCTACAATAGAGAAAGTACATAAAACTAGGTGAATAACTAAATAGCTAACCTTCTAAAAATAAACTCAACTTCCTAAGATCCATATGATGCATTTTTTTTTTTAAAATCCTTTGGAAATAGTTTGAACACCAAAATCTTGAAATAATTTGAAAACAATTGAGGAATTTTGAAAATATTTGGAAACATTTGAAAATCTCTCAAACTTTTGCAAAACAAGAGCCTAAACTTTGATAAGCTAGGCAAGTTAAAGGTTGTTGTTGTGACGGACTTGTCCCAAACTGTTCTGACTGGACTTTTACAGCTCATCATTACTCTTATACTCTTTTGTTATTAGGACTTGAGAGTAGTTTGATTGGATGCAAAGTTCTCTTCAGTTTCTGTTTAGCATCTAACTGTTTTTTTAATTTTAATATTATACTGGATGCTAGACAAGAGTTGTGAGATTCGTAGAGTTTATCTACAGATTCATCTGAAGAAGCAACAAGCACTGGTTCAATAGGGAAATATTTGAACCAAAAGGGTTGTCTTGATTGAGGAGATGAATGTGCCTACCGGCATATTCTGTTAAATTTGTATTATTTAGTTCCTGTACTCTTCCTTATGTGTAATTGGTTGACCTAGGAGTATAAGCATATGCTTTCTATTGTATCCAAATATGTATTCAGATTTAGCACTGAAATAAAAGAAAATTCTTTACTTACCTATCAATTCAGTTGTTGCCAAAAAAGGAAAGTCCAGTTTATTCAAAATTTAAAAGAACCATGTTCGAGAGGTGTAATTGAGAGAGAGAATCAAACAATGAGGTGCGCGAATGGAAGAGTGTCCCAAATAAGGAGTTAGAAATGGATCTTGCTAAGGTGTTTGTGCCAAAATGATAGTTTGGTGAGCTTGCTCGACCATCAAATTCAGTAACTGCCACGAGCTTTGAGAGATTCCACTAGCTTGTTGGTAAATAGAATGGCGAAGCACATGACTGAGATAATTTTTTTTTTTTTTGAATCAGAGGGAAACATTGTTGGTTCAATAGCTTGTTGAGGATGAAAGATTGTTGGAAGCCACCTGCTCGGGAGTTTGATCTTGTATAGAGGGTAGAGATAGGTGTAGAATCCATGTAAGGTATTGAAACCAAAAGATCATTGGAAGCCACTTGTTTGGGAGTTCGATCTCATATAAAGGCTAGAGATGGGTGTGGGACCCATGTAAAGCATCAGTAAGAGAATAGGGATCTGATTGGTCAATATTGTGAATAGAAACAATGTTATTGTTAATAACCAACATATATTAGGATTGGAAGAATGACGAAATTTACTGATAATAGATAAGTAAGTTGTTTGAGTTCCATGCTCTGGGTACGACAAATCCATCAAGGTGAGAGAGTCGATAGGTTCCAGGTCGGACCACTAAACATACTTGGTAAGGGCCTTCCCAGTTTGATACGAGTTTCCTCCTGACTACAGATGCCCGGTAGCTTCTACCTTCTGGAGGACTAGATCTCTTGACTTAAATGTTTTGGTTCACACCCTTCTATTATAATATTGAACAATTTGCTATTGGTAAGTGGTCATTCGAGCTGATGCAATATCCCGAAGTTCTGGTAGTAGGTCTAGGTTTTCGTGTGGGGCAGATTGATTGGTCTCTACTTGATATTGTTCCATATGAAGTAAGTGGATACCTATCTCTACTAGCAGTACTGCCTGACAACTGTAAGTCAGATTGAACGGTGTCTCTCCTATGGTCGTTCTGGGGGTGGTTTGGTAAGTCCAAAGAATTCCATAGAGTTCATCCACCCATTGGCCTTTTGGTTCATTCAAGGCCATCTTGAGTCCTTACAGGATAGTTCGGTTCATAATTTTAGCTAAGCTATTGGCTGGGTATGCAACGGAAGTGAAATGGTGTTGAATCTCGAGTTTGATGCTGAACTCCTTAAAGTGATTGTTGTCAAATTGTTTTTCATTATCAGTGACAAGGACATGGGGTAAACTGAAACTGGTGATAATAGATGTCCACACGAATGCTTGAATTTTGCTAGTTGTGATTTGAGCCAAAGGTTCGACCTACACCTACTTAGTAAAATAGTCGATGGTGATTATAAAAAATTTTCGTTGTCTGATGGCCTACAGGAACAGTCATAATATATCCATTCCCCATTACACAAATAGCCACGGGCTTGCAAGAGGACAGAGTTCAGAAGAGGGTTGGTGAGGAACCACCGCAACATTTGACATATGTTTTCACATTGGTCTTCATGGTGGGCTAATAGTACCTTTGTCATAGGGCTTTGTTTGCAAGACTCCGTGCTCCTAAATGATTACAGCATATCCCTTCGTGGATCTCCTGAAGGACATAATCTCCTTCCTCCAGTGCTAGACACTTGAGATATGGGTGAGTGAAGGATTTTTTGTAAAGTTCTCTGTCAATGATGGTGTAATGCATGACTCAGCGTTTAATCTTCATCGCTTCCTGCTGGGAATCTGGTAATTGGCCATTTTAGAGATAGGCAAAGATTGGATCTTTCTAATTAGGTATTTTTCGATGACCATAATCTGCTTTGGCTCATCTATGCTTGGATACGGGAGGCTTTCGACATAAATGGTTCAACTGGTTTCCATGGACTTCGAACTTGTGAGCTTTAAGAGTGTGTCTGCTCTGGAATTCTCGAACCTAGGGATTTGTTGTATATTAACCGTATTGAAGTTGGACATTATCTCCCAGAGCTTGGAGAGATATTTCATAATCATCGGCTCTTTTGCATCGTATGTTCTCTCGATCTGCTTGACCACAAGTTGACTATTGATAAAGACTTGAATGTCTTAAGCCCCTAATAATGCTACAATCCATAGGTCAACTAGGAGCATTCGGTACTTGGCCTGATTATTGGTGACTTGAAAGTTGTAGCAGAGCGCATATTCCACCTTGAAATTTCCATACCCCATCAGGATGAGTCTTGCTCTGCTTTCCAAGGAGTTGGAGGAGCCGTCAACATGTAGTGTCCACGATGGGGCCAACCATGTTCCTGAGAGGCTACTACTAGTCAGCTCAATAGAGTTCAGTAAAGTGCATTTGAGAATAAAGTCTACTAAGGCCTAATCATTGATAGCAGGTCTTGGTTGGTATTATCAAACTCTCTAAGTTCAATTCTCCATTTGATGAGGCAACCCGAGTGTCCCTCTTTTGTAAGATTGGCTTTAAAGGTTGGTCTGTTAGCACCACAACTGTGTGTGTCTGAAAGTAAGGTCAAAGGCAACGAGCGGCTATGATGAAAGCGAACACTACCTTCTTAATAGGCCTATAGTTAATTTCTAACTCCTGAAGTACCAGGTTGATATAGTACAGGAGTTTTTGTACAGTGGCTTCCTGTCTTACTAATACAGAACAAAGAGATTGGTCAGATACAAACAGGTAGAGATAGAGTTTTTCACTAGGGATGGGCCGAAAGCACAAGGGCGGTGACAAGAGATATTCCTTGAATTTGTCAAAAGCCACCTGGCATTTAGGCATCCATATGAATTTTTGTGACTTCTTCAGGGTATTGAAGAAGAGTTTGTATTTTTCTCCTGCTTCGGATATGAATCGGTTCAAAGCGGCTATTCTTCTAGTGCGACATTGTATCTTCTTCACAGTTCTTGGTAGGGCCATGTCTAAAATGGTTTGGATCTTCTCGGGATTAGCTTTGATTCCTAGACTGGTGATTAGGAAGGCCAAAAACTTTCTAAACGTGATTCCAAAAGTGCACTTGGCTAGATTCAGCTTCATGTTGAAATGCTCTAGTATTTGGAATGTTTTTTCTAGGTTTGTTACATGGCCTTCGTGGTTGGCATTTTTTACAAGCATGTCATCCACATAAACCTCAACGTTCCTACTGAGTTAGTCATTGAAGATTCTGTTGACTAGCCATTAGAAGGTTACCCCTACATTACTTAACTCTGTAGTAGTTGGTGCTGAATTCTATAATAAAACTAGTTTTTTTCTCGTCCTCAGGCCATGCGAAATTGGTTATAACCGGAGTATGCATCCATGAAACTCAGGAGTTGGTGTTCTGATGAATTGTCCATGAGCTTATCCGTGCTTAAAAGGGGGTAGCCATCTTTTAGACATACTTTATTGAGATTGATGAATTCAACACACATCCTCTATTTGTCGTTAGACTTCTTTACCATGACTATGTTGGCTAGTCATTCAGGATACTTTACTTCTCGGATGAAACCCGTCGTTAGTAACTTGTGCACTTCTTCTTGAATTGCTTGCTGTTGTTCGAACACGATTATTCTCTTTTTTTGCTTAACAGGTATCTAGTTAGGATATACTATTAGTTTGTGCATAATTTCTTGAGTGGTATATCCCTGGCATGTCTTCAAGTTTCCATGTGAAGGCACTAGCGTGTCATCGTAGGCAATTGATCAGAGTGTCCAAAGGAGGTGCTGATAACTAGCCCCAATCGAGACGGCCTAGCTCGGGATGTTGGTAATTTTGATCTCCATTACCTCACACCTGATCAGGTTTGGTGGACTAGTTGATGTTGTTTCTGAATTCTACTGCATCAATGCTAAGATTCTTTCTCTCTTCTTTCAACGTAAATGTGTTTAGAAGATCAGGATCAAAAGCGAGTGTCACGACACTCAAAGAGGTTCTGAACTTAATCTTCATATGTTTGGCACTTGGAAGTGTTTCTAGATCGTTTAGGCCAGGGCGGCCCAAAATAACATTGTACGGAGGGCAGATTGACCACACTAAAGGAAGTTATGATGGAAGCGTGATTGGATGACATCCCTAAGGTAATGGGGAGGGAGATATTACCTTCGGGTTATAGTGGTTCATTTGGAAAACCCTTCAAAGACCCAACAAGTGATTGAAGGTGCAATTGCTTAAAGCCCATCTGAGAGAAGGTGCCCCAGTAAAGAAGCATGCATTCTGCCCTTTGGTCGATCAAGATTATCTTCACAATATATTATTCTATTTTGGCCGTGATGATGAGGGGGTCATGCGAGTCGGATTAACCCCTTGTAAGTCACGTCGTCAAAACCAATTGTTGGCATTCTCCTTTTTGGTTGCATGTTTGTAGAGAAAACAGGGTGTTGCGTACAACTTTTTCGGCTAGTTAGTCAATCACTCCCATGGATGACGCTAATCTGTTGATGTCAAAAAATTAACTTCAGCAAGTCACCCTTCTGTCTTGAACGGGGAACCAAGGAGCCTTGATGGAGTACCTGCAAAAAACCCGATGGACGAAGATCCAACGTTCAAGTCAGAAAGAACAGTTTTGAATGGAAAGATCGAAAGAGCTTGTGCCCTGTGTGCGCCATGTGTATAAAGATAGGTGCATGTGACTGGAGGTGTAGAAACCTTACTTACCTTAAAAAGAGATTGCGCCAAATCTTCTGAAATTGCAAGGACTGGGTTGGTGAACTTTCTAAGGATCTAGGGATCATTTGAGATAGAAAAATTTCTATTATCGCCGTGGAAACCAGTGAAGATTTTAGATATTAGAAGATTTATTTTTTTATTGAAAGGGGAAACTATAAAGCTGTATCAGTTTGGGAAAGAATTGGACTCACCCAAGATTTTTTTTCTTATCAAGTAATCATATGTAAGATTCGTTACGTAATGAAAGTCAACTTGGTAAGGACCGAGAGGTGACTCGGTAGTCGAGAGATGATTCACTTTCTCGCAGGCTTGATTATAACCTAGCAGGCCCAATAGAGTTTGGGTCCATACTGTCATGGGTCGCATGTTCTTGAGTTACTAAAATTGGTATCATCAGTTTCTCTCGAGTGACAAGAGCTTGGATGGCATACATAGGCCTGTATTTTGCCATGGCTCGGTTTTGTTTGAACCAATCATGTTCGGTTACCTATATGAGTCCCATGCCGGAAACGGACCATGCTGTACACAGATTTTCTTTTTCTTCTTCTTCTTCTTCTTCTTCTTTAATATTTTTTTGTGAAATTTGTTGACATTCAGGTAGAGGGTGAGTTCGACCATAACATGATTGAGCAAACCCTACTAAATGGTGAGGCAACCAACGGAACGCACCTCCTTCCTCCCTCTCCCTAGAGGGTTTAAGAAAGGTAAATTTCCCGGAGATAGGTGGGCAATCTCTGTTTTCAGCAATCTCCATAGTAATGCAACATTTCATCACTGTGGCAATTAAGTTTTCCTCCTCTAGAATTTATACATAAAGTTGATAGGACTAAAAGTTGACATTCAATTTTCTTGTGAAAAGGGTGTTTCTTCT
The DNA here is from genome assembly GCA_037126225.1 of Dillenia turbinata. Classification (NCBI taxonomy): domain Eukaryota; kingdom Viridiplantae; phylum Streptophyta; class Magnoliopsida; order Dilleniales; family Dilleniaceae; genus Dillenia; species Dillenia turbinata. The sequence continues at coordinate 17,373,937 of JBAMMX010000027.1, read as the reverse complement.
CTTGCAGTTGAGGCTCAAAATCATCCTCAAATTCAAGGGAAATCTTATGGTACCGCCACTCATTTTTTATGGTACGATATCGTAATGGTAAATAAAGTCTATCTATACTAACAAAATCCAATCCCATTAGTGACAAAAAAAAAATAATAATCAATTTATGATAATATTTACTATAGAATGAGAATTTACTGTAAATCAAGATTCTTTAATATTGATGTCTTTATTTAGATCATGAATTTTTTTTTTTTTTACTAGTGATAAGATTTTATTTTCCTAACGGTTATGTTTATTATTATATACTTTACCGTAACAAATAGGTGATGATAGAATTTTTTCAAACTATCCAATATGTGTTGGTCCAATGATAAGTTACTAGATCCTATTTAGAGAACTCGAGTTTAAGTCTCGAATAGAACAAACCATGTTGGGGAGAGCTCTACCCCAGAGGGATTTTTATTATTCGATTTGGAATAGTCAGAGCAAACTTCAAAAATCGAGTAATAGACCAAGGCGAAAAAAAAATCCGCAAACTCAAAAGGGGCTTTGAAGAAAGCAAAAATCCTTTGAGGACCCATGAGGGAAACTTTTCTACTGAACCAAAGATTGTAAGCAAAAGGATGGCACGTGAACCCCAAGCTGTCAGGCAAAGCTATGTGCACCGAACGCCAGGATCTAAAACACATTAGCATATCTCTGCCAACTTGCAACAAAGATAACACCCAAAATGCCCAAAAGATATGGCTCACTCTATCCTCCCGCCACCATCTCTCTCTCTCTCTCTCTCTCTCTCATGATTGCTCTCATCTTTCCCACTCCTATATCAAGAACATAAAACCGAGAGAGAGAGAGAGAGAGGAAAAGGAAATCTATTGATATCCAGTTAACTCATTTAGGGCATGTACAAAAGCATTTTCGTTTCTTTCTTAGCACCCATGAAGTTTTTGAAGAAAGATATTGTGCTTTCTTGGTTTGTGCTTCTCTTTCCTTCGCCTCCTCATCCACAAGCTCTTCCATGACATGCACCCTCCTTGCCTGCTGCACATGCACATTTGCTTTGCTTTCTCTCTCTCCTCGCTTTCTTCTACATCATCCTCTTCTTGTTCTTCTTCTTTATCTTCTCTCTCTCCCGTTTCTTTGACTTCAACCTGCAATCCCAGCCCCACATCCCCCGCCCAAAACTCATCCACTTCAGCTTTTGTTTATGTAACTTATTTAAGGGACAAAAGTACAAATTCAAAATTCTATAAAAGAAAAAATTGAAGAGGAAGAGAAATAGAAGATGCCACTTGTTGTTCTTGATAGAGACAAACATTTGTGCAGGAAAAGGATCTACTGCAACAAGGAGGGACAAATTGATTTCAGAGTGCACAATTTTGTCAAGAACTGTAGCAATTTTAGCGTTTCGTCAATGTAGACGCACCCGCATCGTCATTGAATATAGATTTGAATTTCGAATATGCAGTGTGGCATGCATGATATAATACAATACAAATGATAATTAATTATATATTTAGTTCATGGGGTCATAGTTTTGATGTGAAAAATCCATAATTTAGTACACATTTCCTATTAGTACATATAAAATCCTCCGTATATTTTTTCTAACCAAAATACCATCATTCAAATGTTTTCCTCTCTTGTGATTGATCCTACCTCAATTTTGCAAAATCAAACACAACCATGTGAGAAAAAATTATTCCCCCGGATACTTTTCGGCCATCGTCAGCATGGGTTGCTAGCAACCGGCAAGCTATAAAAGTGTTTGGGGTTGCGAGACAAAAGGCGAGGGGGGGGGGGTCAGAATTTTTTCTTAAAAAAAATTAATATTGTTCGTATTCTTAAAAATTATAATCTATATCCTTTTCACCCATCTATAAGCATTTGATTTTGAACCACATTCAATATGAAACAATCGGGAAGCAGGGCAGGCCATAGCGCCATCGCGGTCCCCATTTATGGCTCCGCTGGTGGTGGCTGGTGAGAAGCATTATGATGAGTTGAAGTGGTCCTGTGAAGACCACAATTTTCTTGTGATTGGCTTTCACAAAATTGAATAGCTAAATATGTTGGAACCAAAATTTGAAAATTTAAGCAGCCCTACTCCTCTATTGAGACTAGTTAAGTTGCAAGAATTTTGGGATGATAATAAAAAAAATTGTTTAATGACCACCTAGAAAAATAAATAGATAAATAAATAAATAAATAAAAATAGCTATATTCTAGGTACATGTTTGCTGACAAGAGCAAGGAAATCCCAAACAAAGAAATTGGGTCTTGAATTCAATTGAGCTAAGCAGACTCCCAAAACATACACGATTCACTTTTTTAATGCATAGTTAATTATTGTCCTAATATAATTTATTTTTAATGAGCTCAAATATAGACAACATAGTACTTCGAGGTAGACAATTATCTCATCACATCACATGAGACTGCAAGAGTAGACAAGCACAACTGTAGGCCTTGAAAAGGAGGCTGCAATGTGGGAAAAGATTGAGCCCCTTGACATGAGGCATGAATTTTGGGACACTAGTAATTGGGAATCCATGTGGTTTTGGGCAAGTGGTAGGGGTCCGTTAGTCCCCCACAAACCTATAAAAGTAATATGAGGCATCATTTCTTTGTCTCATGCTGACAAGCATACCCACTTGCAGAATTCATTCCCCACAATCATGATAAAGTATACGTGGGTGGATGGGGGTGTGTGTGTGTGTGTGTGAGAGAGAGAGAGAGGAGAGAGAGAGAGAGGCCAATCAATATGCCCCGATTGATAAATAATTCAAATGAATGTAATCTATGTGAAAATTGAGCAAAACTCAACGTGTCAATGCAATTCTGTTGTATTTTATTTTATAGATAATATTTTTTTAATTACATAGAATTTTTTTGAATAAAGATTAATTTTTTTATAAAAATGTAAACTATTATTTTATTAATAATTTTTATATTAAAAAAATTACACTTATTTTCAATTAAATTCCCATAGAGGTTATAATGCATTAATCTAAGTGAAAAGAACAATGTACAAAAAAAAAAATCTTCTTGAATTATTCACGCATAAGGAACCATTCAAGCCGTCATTCTATTTACATACTACACACCTATTAATGTTCAGTTATAGTACAAAATGTACAAAAATCATGTGTTTAATGGGTGTAAATACAGTATTCAAATATTAAAAAAATAATAATAAATTTCAGTTATTTTATACCATGTCACAATATTTTGCATTTTTTTCCTAATCTATATAAGAAATAGGAAAAATGTTTTTTTTTTTGGGGGGGGGGAGCTTTAGGGAGAGCTATGCTGGCTAATGACTCTCAAAAACAACTCTGTGGTAAATTCATTTGAAATTCAAATTTTCCTCCTTCACTCTAAGATAAGGCTTTCTATGTGGATTTCTTCTTTCTTTCTTTTTTTTTTTTTATTTTTTATTTTTCCTTTTTAACACCAAGGTAAAATATAGACAAATGATAAGTAATGAAGATCATACCTTATCATCAAACTTCAACGTAGGATAAAAAGTAGGTGAATCATCGCCTTCTTCAAGAATACATCTTGTTAAGGATCTTTCTTTGATTGGTGGAGTTAATGCTGGGCTTGGACTACTTGAACCTTGTTCTGGTGGTGTGCTTTGTGTCCCAACATCTCTGGTCATGCCCTCCACTTTCTTCTCTGCTTTTCAAAACAGAGCAAAATAAAAGAGAGTCCTCTGTTTCAGCCAAAATTCTGCCTTTGACAAACTTCAAGCAAAGTAAATAAAATGGGAGAAGCCAAAAGGGTCATTAGAGAACCTTGAATTGGATGTGGGTTTCCATTTTCTGGAGGCTTAGTTAAAGGCTTTGTTTGTATCGGTCTCGAATGAAATGAATAAACGAGTGGTGCAGACATTGTAATCCTGCCTTGCAAGTTAACAAATGATCTTCCACTTAGTGTTTTTGCAGACAAACACTCCAATGGAAATTCTCCTGATAATGGATTGCATATGTACTTCTCTGCTTCATTCCATTTTGAATTTAGAGCGAAACCATCTGGTGATAAGCATTCCCAACTGTAGCCTGATCTTGCTTGCAATGCTGCGTAAGAAAATTGTTGATATAGTTGAGAATTGTGAAGTTATTTGGATTCGTCAAAACCTTTTAGAGTACCATTTTGGATGTTACCTTTAAGAGCAGTTGTAAATGAATATGTTGTTGGGTCAATAACCTCATCTGTGCACCAAGAAACAGAGTTAGTCCGATAGTTTACATTTAGCTTTTCATGATAGGGAGAGAGAGAGAGAGAGAGACCTCTTAAAGTGTAACCAGGAGAAGAGGCAGTGCTGGAAATGGTGAAGTTTGATCTAAAAGAAGACCTTGCATCTTCTCTAAAGCTTCCGATGTATGAAGCTGAATGCCTTCTTGAATTTGTGTTCTCGCGGCTAATTACCTTAGCCTTCGGAGCCCATTCTCTAAGATTGAACTCTGGTTCTTCTTTTTTTCTCTGTCCGGAGCTCATAGAAACTTGTTCCATAATACAAAGTTTTCCTTGAAAAAAAGAAAATGAGCTTTCAAATCACCCCCCCAACAAAAACAATCAGGGTCTTTTTTATCTCACCTAGATTCCAAATTGATGTCATATTTACAATTTTCAAAAAATGGAACTTTTTCTTTTTCTGATTTTTTTCTTCACACACTAGTTTTCAAATATTTTCTGACACACCTTCTTTTCACCTTTTGTTTATGATCCACATTTATATTTTTTTAAATATTTTTTTGGAAAACATTTTAATGAAGGCGATGTTTCAAGGACTAGTTGGCCCAAAGTAACAAGTTTTTGTAATATAGTATATAGAATAGTTTACATACCACGAGTTATTTGTAGTAAATTTTGTGGGTGAGTTCAGTGAATGCATGGTAAACAGCAATACTTTAGAATTTCCATCATCGCACGTAAATATTTATACAATTTATCAAACAAGATGTTGTTAGACAAAACCTTGTGAAACAATTTTATTTTTCATGTTCTAATACAACACAAAAGTATCCATGTTTCGATGTTTAGACACCTAAAACCACGCCCGAAACTGTTTAACGTTTGTGTGGGTGTGTATTACTGAGTAAACCTTTGTCCTAAAAATAGTAATTATGCTATAGATTCAAAATTTTATAGTGAATGAATACCCTCCATGGTATGGATAGCCCTATCACCATACTATTTCATTAGAATAATAATAAACACACCCCCCCACCCCACACCCACCATGCATTATATCATGAACATGCCATTATGATCCCAAAAATTGTAATGGTTTAGTAGATTGCTGATTAACAAACAGAATTCCTTCTTGATTGTAACTCTTTTATTGTCTAGTAATCCCCTTTTGTGCTCCTTTTTTTTGGTGGGGGGGTATTCAGATGCAAAAGATGTTATAACTGGCAAAGCAAATCCAAAGAATATGTTTTCCTTTGTGGAGTCACCATCTCTAGTAGGGTAATTTCACGAAATAGGCAAAGCATTACTCCTCCTGACACAAACACGCAATTAAGTTTTCTGATATAAACATATGGAGATAGATATAACAGTGGTACTCCATGATATTGATTCTGCTTTGTTTGTTTATAGGATCCAACCACAGCTGATTTATCCAAATTGTGGGGTAACTTGACTAGCAAGTTGAAAGTTAAAAGAAGGAAAAAAAAAAAAAAAAAAAAAAACAACCCCATTCACTCAACACTTTCACATGGCAACACCTTTACCAACAGTAATCTGATCTTTTTGGGAAGCTGAAGATCTTGAGAAAAATGGGAGAGGTCATGTTGTCAATTAACTTCTCTGTTGGAAGCTTCTACTGTCGATGAAGGGGCCTGTATTTATCTTTAAAATGAAAAAGTTTTGCTCTTTCCAATTCATTTCTAATTAATATTATTAAAAAAATGTTTTATGAACCTGTTTTGACTAGCAAACTCTCTCTCCTTCAACCTCGATTGATCAATCTTTCTTCTTTCCCTCTCCCAATCTACTCCGACCATCCTTTCTCTCTCTCTCTCTCTCTTCTCGCTCTTCTTAGATTCAACCGCTCTCTCTTCCTCTTTCTGTTTCATCTATTAATCAGTTTTCTCTATGTTTCTATTTCTCTCTCTTCTCCATCAATTTTTTCTCTCCTCTTTTTTCCATGTCTTCCTTTTTCTCTCTCTTCTTATTTTTGTTTGAAACATCTATCAGCTAAAGTATGTTAACTGAGTTGATAACCGATGAAGCAATCCAAAAGCTGTCAAAATGTCATGAACTACCCAAAATGACTTTTGACTCTTCAAAATCTATTTTGGACTCTTTTTCTAATTTTTACCTATTTTATATTAATACCAACAAACAAATTTAAATAGTAATAATTTTTTTTAAAAAAAATTACTATTTTTACTCTCTAATTTTTTATAAGATAAGATTTTAATTATTATTATGGTATGTATTTAGATAATCGAATATCTTTTTTAACCAGTTGAAAAAAATCCTTTTCTTATAAAGTCACAGTGCATATGATTTGTTTTAAGTTTTTATAACATATATATTTAAATTAATAATTTTTAAAAAATTATTGATATTATATTTACCAATTTTATATTTCAATATATAGCAATAATATAAAAAGGAATATTAAAAAACAAAATAAATTTAATTAACATAAAATTATTCTTTTTAATCATTTTATACATAAAAAATAACCAATATTAGAACACAATTGACTATCACCGTCAATCACCCGCCAACAACCGTTAGCCATTGGGTGTTAGTCATTAGTTATTGACAATTAGGTCCCTTCAGGAAAGCTCAAGTGGTAGAATCTCCCCACTTTTATTCTTTTTTTTTATCTATTCGATTCCGTTTGATTGTATCTCTTTATATAAAAAAAATGTTATCGACAATTAGTCATCAGTTAAGCAAAGGTGGGTGATTTTCCAATTTCTATCTATGCATTAGAATATGATTATAACTTGAATTAAATAGAACGCAAAACTAATTAATAGAGAAGTCCAATCCAATGGCCTTGTTTGAAAATCTTAACATATCTCAATTTATTTTTGCATTTTATTATCTTATTTATAATATTTTTAATTAAAATAAAAAATCACTCGACTTTTTTCTATTAAAGCATGTATTGAAAACTTGTAAGCAAGTGTTTTACTCTTCTCCAAACCAGTCCTTTCAAGGTAAAATGACTTATAGATATTTATATGTTAATAAAAATTGAATACATTTTTATAATGTCACATAATAAATTTTGAAAAAAATATATATATGTTTGAATAATAGTAATTTATCACTTAACTTAATGAGAGAGTGAACCTTGACGCAACAATAGAGTAATTCCTTTGGTGATCTCAAGGTCACGAGGTCGAGACGTGAAAACAGTTTCTTTACAAAATACAAAAGGAAGGCTGTATACCACCCTCCCTTTACCCCGCATTAAGGTTTGAATGTGATATTTCTTGCCTTTGAATGTAATTATTCTGAAAACAATAAACAGCAACAACTATTTTGGAATGGCATTTATCCTTTGAATTCAGTCGTCCTCACCACCCATTGCTTGCTTTTGGAATGTTATAACTTTTGAAAATCAAAACAAGAATATCATTTTCATGAGCATGAACCCTGTTTGTCGGTGGGTTTGGTTTTTCATTTTCCTGTACAGAACCCTGGGGGCAAACTCTTTGTGCACTAGATATTTTTCATAATTGAATCTTATAAAAGTTTACTGTGTCTTAAATTTACAATTAGCTTTGCAATACAATAGAAGATAATGTTGTTTGTGAAATTCTGATACTATCGTCATGGGTCTAACTTTTCATACAAGCTAGATACGTGCAGCGCACACTTGAATACGACAATCCAAGAGTGTCGGCCAACTCTTTGTCATGCAGTATTTTGAATTTAAAGAGATTGAACAACACACTAGTTAGCAAATCAAATAAATGAACATTATATGATTGAAACTATCAATAAACTTTATTAAAAAAAATTATATAAAGCCAGTGAGAGAAGTCTTGGTAGGCTACAGCAAGGGTCAATGAGTCTATTTTCTAAGTTGCGAGTCCTTGTTTCCCTATAGAGCTTTTTAAGCACTTACAGGCTCAGAAGGAGAACAAAATTGAAACGTATCAGGAATTATATGTAAATTTTTGGAGTTAGACATTTTTTCTCATTCCCAAACTTTGCACACTATTACATTAAGTGATGATGCACGCAGGACTCTTTTTTTTTTTTCGAATTTTTACAAGTTCTCTCCAGCTATCTAAAAATTATCTAAAATAAAATATATCCAAAAATAGAAAATAATCGGACACTTGACTTTATTATAAAATACGTCTATCACTATAAAAAGTTACTCATAAACAACTAGGTTTTGAAAACCTTTTACAAATGAGGCGTGCTTGCTTGTCAATATTGGTGTAGAGACTGCAAACCAATAGACATGGATCATAATTTTTTTAAAAATAGTATTTCAAAAATATTTTAGTGATATTTCACTATTTTTAATTATATCTCTAAGACATTCAACAATAATTTCATAATTTTTAACGTTGAATATATATATATATTCCATAAAATTTCTTAAGCACCCTTTTGCCGGATGGTCAATAGGATCCTAAAAATAAACAATTTCAAGTTCTTGCCACAACCATGTATTTGAAGCTCAGTTCTGATGCACCCTATCCCATGTGATAAAACCCATCGTCTAAGGTGAGTAGGTAGATTTTTTTTTTTTTTTTTTTGATCAAAGACTAAGTAGATAAACCTGTGTGGTTTCTTTCAAGATGGGTTGGACATGAGAGAGAAATTGGAGTGTATGAGGATAGTAATGGCAGCCGCAGAGGGGGAAAGGAAAACATTGTGGGAACTGTTTGTGGGGTCTATGAAATGAAATGGCCGTTTGTATGGACGTGCACGTGCATGGATTGGACATGTGATTGTCATCGTCGTCATCATGAGAAAGAAAAATGGTGGGTGGGACTCTGAGTGTGGATTTGTGGAGGACCTCTTTTCTCTTCTTCGTTATTGGAACCAGTGCGGGTTCCCCACTTGTGTGCCAGTGATCACTTGGCCATCTAGGTGTTGTCTAATTTGTACTGCAAAGTAGGTTTCATGATCGAGATGGATTGCATGTGGTTATGTATTTATTTATTTATTATTTAAATTAATCGATATTTAAATTTATATTTTAATTAATTTAATTTAAATTATCATTAAATCTTCTTTAAAAAAAAAAATTTAATATAATTTTTTCAATTCTTAAAATTTAAATTCAAATTTTGATTAAAAAATTTATTTATTTTTTACTAAATCAAATGTTTATTGATATATCTTTGTGGTCACTTTACTTGATTCAATTTAAAAAAAATATTGTTTTTCAAGAAATTTTTTATTATAATATTAAATAAAAAATTTATATTTTAAGCATATTTTAAAATTTTTTATTGAAAGAATTTAATTAATCATGTTAATAACATATTATGTAAGTGACACGGTTAAAGTATTTAAATTATTTGTGATTAAGGAAGTTTGACCCCTTTAACCAAAATAATTTGAAGGATGATTTTAAAAAATGGATTATTTTTATTTTTAACTTCATAATTAAAATTTTATCTAATTTTTATTTAATTTTTCACCTTAATTCTAGATATTCATTGAAATTTATTATTTGGATAAAGTTTCAATTTCAATTAATTTTTTTTTTTTTAAAAAAAAAAACTCTATGGAGACTATCAATCACAATTAATTAAAATAGAAAAAATTACTATTTTATTGATAGTCTGCGAACAGATTTGTATAAATTGCTAAGATGACTTGAATGAGTTTCGAAAGGAGATAGTTGGATGAAATTCAAGATTTTTTTTTTTTTTACCATATAACAAAAAGAAAACATTTTTGAGATAATATTATTTTATTCCACCTATGAAATTGAAAGTTTATTAATTTTCATTTGACTAAGCAAACTAAACATCTTTTATATGAAATTTTCTCGAATAGATGTTATTAAATATAAATTTTTGGATACCTGACTTCAATTACTTTTAACAAGGTGAGGAGTATAAAATAAGGGAGAGGATTCTATTGGGTTGAATTAAAAAAAAAAAGATTTACCCTATTAAATTTGAAACTAAATAGGATAGCCCATGCTCTCCCTCCCTGTCCCTCCCCCCCTCTCTCTCTCTAAGAGAAAAGGACAAAAATTAAATTCGTTGCACAAGAAAGCTAGTGAGCTACCAAAGTGGTGTTAGTATGATAGAAAAAGTGTCTCACTCTTTAATTATATGATCGGGTTTGAGCTTTCATAGAAATGGAAAAAACACCCTTGAAAGACTTTTCCCTAATGGGTTTGACAGTAAGTCGATTCGAATTAATCAAAATGAAATTTCAAATATCATATGGTAATACAGGAAAAAAAAAAAAGGAAAGCTAGTGAGCTAGAGTGAAAATGCCCTAAGATCTTTGGCTTAAGGAAATATAATCATGATAGCACGTAGCTAGACGTGATCTTAGTTTTATTAACGGTTCAAAGAACTATCGATTGATTTGAGTTTTTAAAATTGAAATCAATGTTTAATTCTAATTCTTTATTTTGAAAAATCGTAAACTAACGGCTCAAATCATCGATTTTCGTTTTGAACTGTTGATATCCATTGGTTCAAACGAAAAATTTTTAAAATATTTTTTAATTGCTATATGTAAAATAAATGATATTATAATTTTAAAATATTAAAAACTATTATTATTGTTAAAGAAATTATTCTCTCTTTTAGATTTTGATAATAATAAAATCTTTTATATTGTTTTTATATTTTTACTAAATGTATAAATTAAATCTTATTTGAAAATTCTCCTAAAAGTTATTTAGAATTTGTTGTAGAGAATATCATAGAGACAACTTATATCGGACCGTAAAGGCTATTATAGAGACACAAATTCTTTTTATTTATCGAAGGCTGACTCCAACAATCTAAGTGTAGGTTGGGTACTAAAATTAGTCCAAAATATGTTCAGATACACATTTTGGTGATTCAAAAATTGAGAATCAAATTTGAGATGAGAATTTCAAAGTCTAGAGACTTAGGCAAATTTTTCAGGTATAAAAGGATGGTCATTTGTACATGTTCAGACCATTGTACCTCTTTGTATGATCAAGATTTTTCAAATTCGAAAAATGCATTTTAAAATAGGTGTATGGGGGTACAAATTCAAATATTTACAACAATAAAATTTCGAGAATATGTTGGAAAAAATTATTGGTGAAGTTGGTTGGTCACTTGATTTTTTAAAGCAAGAGCAACGCCCATAAACTGAATTTCAGTGACCTTTTGCTCAAGTATATCTTCACCATTGATCAAATATTTTTAAATTTGAAAATTTTACACTTTAAGGAGATTGTTGGATTTTAAATTTAGACAATTATAGTGATAAAAATTAGAAATTTCGAAAGAGAAAAATATGCTGAAAAAGTGGAACTTTTCTGTTTTTTGTTGCTAAAAAATGGTTTTGATGGTAACTTGGGGTTTTTAAATCTTGGTGATGGTAACTAGTTTTTACTAGGGCTGTTATGACACCCGAGTAGTGTCACGGGTACCCGCGACACTACCCGGTCAAAGCTCGAGCTCGAGCTCGAGTCGGGCTCAAGTATGTCGGGCTCGGGCTAGAGCTCGAGCTCAACTGAGTCGAGCTCGAAAGTTCGACGGGCCCAAAAATTATATTTTTAAAAATATTTTTAATTTTTTAAATAATTTTTAATTTTTAAAAATATTTTTTATTTATTAAAATAATTATATTTTTTAAAAATAATTTTTAAAATAAATAATGACACTACCCGATGACACTTCGAGCTCGAGCTCGAACTTGAGAAACGCAAACTCGATGAGCTCGAGCTCATCCAAATAAAACTCGAGCCAAGCTCGGGTATTATGATACTCGAGCTCGACCCGGGTGTTATAACACCCCTAGTTTTTACGGAGTTTGTTGAAGGACAAAAAGAGGGAAATTTAAACTTTAAATATGAATTATAATAGCCGAATAATCTCAAGGAAATTAGGAGGAGGTTCACTCTACAAATCAGGACATTTTTTGATGAAAATTACTACTATTTTGTTGGTAAATGTATGCTGTTATAGCAAGCGTTTAAAGCTAAAAAACTCAAGTAAAAAGGCAGCACGAACTTCAAGCATAAAAGATATATAAATATAGAAATATACATTGATAACAGCAATCTACAGAAAAATAAAAATGAAGTGTGCTGCTTGACAATAGTTTGCTATGACCTGCAAAACTTTTCTCTACACTTGAATTCTTGTGTGTTGAGTTGTGTAATGTGTTTTGTCAGATAGTAGTGTTGAGAGTTAATATTTTACCATTGTTGGATGAAATTATCCTCAGGTTGGAAAGATCAGAAATCAACAGTTTGGGTTGTATTTTTGTAACTCTTCATTATAGTGGAAAACTAACAAATTACTAGATTTCAGCTTACTGACTGAAAAAGTGGACGTAATTATAAGACCGAACTACTATAAAATTAGATATGACTATCTATCCTTACTTTTATTTTTTACTGCATATGTTTAAAATGACCATAAAATTATTTTAAATTTAAATAGAGTTATATTAAATTTTTAAAAGTCATTAAACATAACCAATTTAACCCCCTTCTTGGTTATCAAAGGGACAAATAAGTAGTATCAGAATATAGTACTTTACTCCACAAATGTGACTACTTTTGAGCAAAAGATCCAATGACTTTTTATTTAGTATTTGGCCAATCTATAAATAGGATTCCATATTTTGATGCAATAAAATTTTCCTATTAGAAATGTAGGATTGAGAGTTTTGTTAAAACCACAGGCTATAAGATTTGAGAAGTTATTACTTTTGGAAATCTAGATGTAAAAGACCTAATAATAACTGAAGATAATAAGAGAAATATTTCTATAAATTCTAAAGCTAAAAATTTACTTCTTTGTACTATCTTTTTCACTGAATTTAATCTTATTTTTTCATGTGCTACAACTAAAGACATTTGGAATAGACTTTACATCACCCATGAAGGAATCAGCACAGTGAAGGAAACTAAAATAAATTAATTGATACAAGAATATGAGGTTTTTAGAGTTTAGCTAGAAGAAAATATAAAAGATATATTTAATCATTTTTCTATTATTACTAATGAATTAGACTCACTTGGCAAAAAAAAATTAAATGTTAATCAAGTTAGGAAGATTCTTCGTGTGTTGTCGAGAACATGGGATGCCAAGAAGATAGCCATTACAGAAGTATAAGATCTGAACAAACTATCCTTAAATGAGTTAAGAGACAAATTAATATCTTATGAGACTGAAATTTTACATGTTGTCGAAACAAAAGACAAGAGGAAAATAATAGCCTTTGTAGCAAAAGAAGATGAAGATTCAGAGGATGAAGAAGGTAGTGATCAAGAGTTGTACATGTTAGCAAGAAGACTCAACCGTATTCTTAAAAGATAAGAGTAAGAAAATTTTCAAATTTAAAAATTTAAATTTAGTACAGGAAAAGACAGTAAAGAAAAGAACCAAAAAGAAGAAAAAATTTACTACAAATGTAAGAAATCAGGTCACGTAAAATACGAGTGTCCTGTCCTACTAAATAAGTTGCAGAAATTTCAGAAAAACGAAAAAAGGCTAAGATGGCGATATGGAGTGATTTGATTATCCGATTCAGAATCAGAAAGTTCAGAAAGTGAAAAAAAAGCACATTTTTGTCTCATGACAAAATCACAGGTTATTTCTGACAATGAGTCTGAAAATTCTGCGTATTCTTGTTTTGATGTTAAAAATATGCTTAGTGTGATTACTAAACTAAAATGTAAAATAATTGATTTAGAAAATAAAAAAAAATGTTCTGAAACAAACAAATCCACTTTTAAATTCTGAACTAACTAATGTAAAATCTGAAAATAAAATTGTAAAGATGAAAAATTCTGTTATGAAAGAAAAAGTATGGCTCTTAAAAACAAGGGTAAAAGATTTATCAAAATCCATAAAAACCGTATTTCAAAAATTTCATGAAGATAATGAAAAGTTGTCAAATCTACTTTTAATCCAAAGAATAGATTTTTCTAAAACCGGTTTGGAGTATAAACATAATTCAAAAATTGTTTCAAATTCTAACAAAATTGTTTTTTTTTTTTTTTTTTTTAAGTTGCAAAAGAAGGACAACAAAAATATTCACAAACTATAGAAAAATTATGCAAAAACACCTCACAGACTATAGAAAATTTATACAAAAACCCCCATAGAGGCATCTATAGAAGTACCCATAGAAACTCCCATAGAAATATCAATAGAAGCACCCATAGAGGCTATAGTGAAAATATGAAATTTCAGAAAAATTTCAATTTTAGATTTAAATATAATAAACCTAGATCCATTCAAAATAATTATAGATATATAAATTATAGATCTAATTATTTAAGAATTTCTTGCTATATATGTCACAAATTTGGTCACTTTGTTAGGAATTGTTTTATGAATAAACTTAGTATATCTCAAGAAAAATTTAATTCTGATATAAGAGTAATTTCTAGAGGATCAAAACTTGTTTGAATTCTTAAAAACAACTGATTTTTCTAGATTTTATTTTTAGAAAATAAAATGATACATTTGAGTCATTTAGGAAATATGATTGTGAGTTGGATGTCTAAAAGGCAAAATTAAGTTGCTTTGTCAACGACGGTGTCAGAATATATATCAATAAGAAATTGTTGTACTCAAATCTTATGGTTAAAATAATAACTAAAAAAATTATGGGTTAAATTATATGAATATTTTGATAAAATGTAATAATATGAGTGCTATTTGTCTCACTAAAAATTCTATAAATCATTCAAAATCCAAACATTTAGAGGTTAGATACCATTTTATTAAAAATCATGTTATAAATGGAGATGTAGTTTTGGAATATGTTGAAACAAAAAATAAGCTTGCAAATATTTTTACAAAACCCTTAAACAAAGAAAAATTTGAAAATATTAGAAATGAAATTGGAGTATATTTTTCATTAAAAAATGAATGATACTTGTATAAATTAATGAAAATTTTGAAATATTGCATTTATTATTCTCTATTTCTTTATGTGATATTTGCTTTAATATTTAATTTATTTTCTTTTTGATAAAAAAGGGGGAGAATAGAAAAAAAAATGAATGAATGATAAATATAAATATATATATATATGCATACATTAACATGGAGAAAATTAAAATGTTAACAAATCCATAAATTGAGGGGAGTTTGAAAAAATGTGCATTCATGATATTTTTGAGCATACATGATATTATTGAACATTTATTTTTTACGGTTTCATTGTCATAAAAAAGGAGAAAAATGTTAGGAAATTGTCGTGTCCTTTAGGTTTTGATGATAATAAAATATTTCATATTATTTCGATATTTTTACTAAGTGTGCAGATTAAGTTTTATTTGAAAATTCTCATAAAATTTATTTAAAAGTTACTATAGAGAATGCTATAGAGTCAACTTATATTGGACCATAGAGACTGTTATAGAGACAAAAATCCTTCTTATTTATTGAAGGCCCAACCCAGCAATCTAAGTGTAGATTGGGTATTACATTTAATCCAAAAATATATTTAGATACATATTTCAGTGATTCAAAAATTGAGAATCAAATTTGAGAGGAGAAATTTCAAAGTCAAGAGATTTAGACAAATTTTTCAGTTATGATAAGATTATCATTTGTACAAATTCAGACCATTATATCTCTTTGTATGATCAAGATTTTTTAAATTCGAAAAATGCATTTTAAAGAAGATGTGTAAGGCTATAAATTCAAATTACAGCGTTAAATTTTGAGGATAAGTTGGAGAAAATTGTGGGTGAAATTAGCTGGTCCCTGGATTTTTCAAAGCAGGAGCAATGTCCAGAACTGAATTTCAAGGGCTATTTGTTCAAGTATATCTTCACCAATGGTCAAGTATTTTCAAATATGAAAATTCCATACTTTAGGGTTATTGTTGAATTTCAAATTTGAATGATTACAGTAGTAAAAATTAGAGATTTTTAAGAAGAAAAATATGCTAAAAAAGTGGATCTTCTCTGGTTTTTTGTTGCTGCAAAATGGTTTTGAGGGTAATTTTGGGTTTTTAAATCTTAGTTATGGTAACTAGTTTTTATAGAGATTGTTGAAGGACAAAAAGAGGGAAGCTTAAATTTTGAATTTGAATTACAGCAGCCGAATAATCTCAAGAAAATCAGGATGAGGTTTAACCTATAAATCAGGACATTTTTCCATGAAAATTACTGTTATTTTGCTGGTAAATATGTGCTGTAAAGGCAAGTGTTTGAAGCTGAAAAACTCAAGTAAAAAGACATCACGAACTTCAAGCTTAGAAAATATATATATATATATACAGAGATGTACATTAACAAGAGCAATCTACAGAAAAATAAAAATGAAGTGTGGTGCTCGACAATAGCATGCTGTGATCTGCGAAACTTTTCTCTGCACTTGAGTTCTTGTGTGTTAAGTTTTGTAATGAGTTTTGCAAGATAGTAGTGTTGAGAGTTGATATTCTACCACTGTTGAATGAAATTATCTTCACGCTGAAAAGATCAAAAGTCAATGTAACTCTTCATTATAATGGACAACTAGCAAGTTACTAGATCTTGACTTGTTGGATAGAAGAGTGGACATAGGCACAAGACCGAACTACTATAAAATCGGATTTGTCCATCTATCTTTACTTTTATTTTCCACTGCATATGTTTAGAATAACTATATAATTATTTTAGATCTAAGTGCAGTTAGATTAAATTTTTAAAAGCCATTAAAGACAATCAATTCAACCCCTTTCTTGGTTGTCACAAGGACCAACAAATTATTAGTTTGAAAATAAAAATAAAAAATTTTCTATTTTAATTAATACAAAATTTAACTTAGTTATTAAAATTCAATTATAAAAATGCATATGAGTCTTATACCAGAAAAAATAAGTTAAATAAATTATTTGATAAATATCCGATAATTCTGGGACTATGGTTATTTCTACACTTGGCGATTGAAGCAACGAGAGGACATGAGCATTAAAGGAAGAGCTCCACTTTGCACCAGTCGATCGAGATCCCATTCAATACCAGAAATTATTTGTAAGACAAATTCATCTGTGGATCATTCCTATTTTTCTTAGTGAAGTTTGTATTGTTTTATTATGAGGTGGGTAAGGAAAAAGAAACAACGGAGAGATCCCAAAGGAACCTAAATGGAAATGACAACAGTGTTAAGGGGGTTCCGATGCAGGAGAACGAGGAAGAAAACTCGCGATTAGTGTGAACGGGAAGATGGGTTTATGATGTAGTGCAACGAAAAGTCTGTCTCATTTCCTTTTACTTTCTAATTTATTCCCTTCAAGACTGGCTTCGAACGCCGCATAACATCATCCTCGATCGACTTCCATTGCATGTACCCTTCGATGCTGCCATGCATGAATGCCTACTAAAAGATGACTCTCATTTATCAGGAAGAGAGATGTGTGTCTGTGGTGGAGTTTTCCTAAAAAAAGAAGAAAGGGAAGAGAGATGTGTCTAAGGCGGCATCCAAGCAAACTTGGCATGCTAAGAAAAGTGGAAAGATGTGAGCAATTGCTGCCATAAGAAAGCCTCTCTCCTATATGTTATAATATTATTTATTTTATTCCAATATCTAATTCTTTTTATTTATTAACTTATTTTTAGTTTTTAACTTACCTACTTAGTACATTTATATTTGCTCATCAACTATTTATTATTATTAATTTATAAACTACATTTTATATATTTATTAATCTATTATGATTATTAATTTTGAATGTAATTTTAAATATCTTAGAATTCTAGAAATATACCATGCTATATACTATATTCTAGATACGAATTAAATCTCTTAAGAAGGATTCTAACATTAAATGAAGCTGAGATGAGAAAAGGTATCTGCAGGTGTCCCACCCGACCGACAGCAAATATCATTTTTGGCCGTAAGTGGGGTACAATTTGCAATAGCTTGTGCCAAGAAACCTTTTTCATGTGGTCTCTTCGGCGCAATTCTTTTTTTTTTTTTTTCATCGATTGATTTCTAAACGTTGCCGGACTAATTTAATTTAGATATTATGAAACCTATTAAAGAATTAATTTTTTAAAATTCTTTTTTTCTATTTTCAAAACTCAAAATCGAGACATCTAATTAAAAAAATAAAATATCTGACCACTTAATTCAATAAAATTTGATTGTTCTTCACAATTCATATTAAACTCATTAATTTCATTTCTCATGGTGATGGGTAATTTTCTATTTCACCACAAATTGAAGCTTCTTTACCAAATAAGGTGAGCTGAACATTTCAACATATTTAATAATTATATTTTTATGAATGATTTTAAGAAGACTTGATTAATTAGAGACCTTGCTTTTTGACAATTCTAAATTAAGAAAACTAAGAAGGTTGATTCATATGTAAACCCCTCCACACCCTGAAGTTGTGAATGGGACATAAATGCTATAAAACACTCGCAAGCACACATCTGAGAGAGAGAGAGAGAGAGAGAGAGAGAGAGCGACCGGTCGACAATAATATTACTAAATGACAATCGATTTTAGTAAGGATGTTAAATGTCATAATTAAATTTCAGATTTAAAATTAAAAAATAAAAAAACTACATTTGAAGAGCTATCTTCTTAAATGAATCCAACAAACAATTAAACCAAATTATTCAGAGCACATCTCCAAACGATATAGCACCCAAAAAAAAAAAGAAAAAGGAGGAACAAGCCGGTCATCCTGACCACCCAAGTTATCTACATATCCCGCGCAACACATCCTGCTAACATATTATAAACAATTAGCTACCATTGTTTCATAGCATTGCAACTCCCTAACATATATTTTTCTAATCAACAGCATTATTTCATCATTTTTTTATGAAGCTCCTGTGGAAAATCACAGAATAAATATTTAGCTGAGACAAAGGTTGGATTTACCACTATGGGACTAATTCCTACATTCTAATGCATGAATCAATGAGATTCAAAGTGCAAGCAAACGCAAACCATGCTTGGGTGTCGAATCAGAGTTTGGTAATAATAAACATTCCCAAGGGTACTGATGTGTTGATTCTCGGTCTTTGAAAGCATCCTCTAAAAACTTTACTAGCTAAACTGACCAGGATCCTCTAACAGCAGAGTGTTGTTATGGTGGCAGCATGGGAGCCAATAACCTGACTAAGCCAGGCTGGCTTGGTAGCAGCCATTGCAGTGAGTGATGAAGATAATACGAGGAAAAAGGGTCCAGAAAGAACATTCGGCACCAGAAACACCTTGTTCTATGAAGTTTTACCACCCCACCGAGTATATCATTCAACCAAGCAAGTAGGGATATGGGCATTGAGAAAATGGCTTACACAAATAAGTGGTAAGCACCATAAGGGTTTTTAGCAAACACTGTTAGAGTCTGCTCATCACAAATATTTGGTACTTTCAGCGCAACATTTTTGCAGGAATGACAGCCCCATTATAGAAGTATGATACTCAAGGGACTCGAGAAATCCTTCCACACGTAAAACTATAAGGGCAAGGATAAGGACAAGGACTTGATGTAGTCTCAACCAATCCCATACCTTCATGCTTAGTTGCTTATCAGATCAGAACATGAAATGCAAGCTTGGACATCAAGCAGCTAGACCAGCAAATCAGCAGGCAACAAGCAGACTTGCTTATGGCAGATTAAGCATGCGGCTGAATGTGTCAACAAGTTCACAGCAAAGTCGTCCAGCAGCTTGCAGAAGCAGGGCATGCAACCAGTGTAGTCTCAAGTTGTAAAGCTTTGATGTTCTGAAGGGCAAGAAACTGCATCCGTATTAACTGTATAAAAATAGCAAAAGAAACTATTTCTATAAGACAATCAAGCAAAATAAAATATTTATGCACATATGTACAACTTTAGGACAAACAAAGCATCAGTTTCAACATTTCATATAATGAAAATCTATTTCTCCATATTATGTTCATGCCTCTCTCCATGTTTCCTTTAAGATGGCCAAGGAACCATCTGACTTGGCATCAGCTACCCTCCCCTCCCCAATTCCTGTTTTTCTGAACATGCAATAGTGATCAATAGGAGAATGCAGATATGCTTCTTACAGCTGAAAACTCTTTAATAATATTGACAAGGCCCATAACAGATAACTAAAAACCTTAAACAGCAAGCTAGAAAAACCAAATTTATAAAAATTATATGAAAAAAACAGTTGCTGACAAGAGAAAATAGTCAACATTAAAACATCAATCTGTAATGAAACCTTCTACTTGCATGCTTATATATAATGAATCCAATGTACAAACTGAGAAGCATGTGCAATTTTTCTCATCAAAAACCTAGTCAAATTTTCATAGCTGCTCCATACTTTTCAAAAGCTAGGTATCCTATTTCCAAACAATTGTATTGATGAAAAAATTAAAATAAAAATTGCAAGACAACAAATGAACTGTGAATTATTAACAGGCTCACCACAACCAGGAGGCAGTTCAGAATAATAAAGGGGGTTAAAAAGAACTCAGAGAATGACCAGAGAATCAAAGAAGCAAAAAGATAATGATTGCTGTAAAGTTAAATCCAGAGGGGAGGGGATTTAGAAAGATGCTTGTGGTTACAAGTAACTAGGGAGGATAAACTGCAATGATGCTTTTGGTTAGGATTTCTACCACAGATGGACCTCTACGACAGTTTGAACACGACAATGTGCAAATTAACGAGAGAAACCTATGGGCAATCAAGGAATTAAAAAATTTACTCACTTCACTTTCATATCTGACAATTGTAAGGTGGCCAAGATGACCTAATGAAGTTTATGTAACAATTCAATCCTCAATATTTAAAAAAAGGTTTCACAATTGTAGATACCTTTTAGAACTCAAGGTCCTTGTAATTATATGCTCCACTGGATTTACAAGACAACTGCAGCTCTTGACTTCAATGACATACTGAAAAATGGAACCAACAGCTGGAAATGATAGAGAAAAACGATAAATTAGTGAATTCCCATTAAAGATCAACATGCACATCTATCACACGCACCAAGCCATTACTTTACGTTCGGCTAGAAGTAAAAAGGCTACTCCCAGTAGAAGTGGTAGAATTATTTCAAGTATTTCAGACATGAAACAAAATCTAGAGAACTTTATATCATCATTCAACAGAACTTACCGCGAAGACATGACATTGATCCACGATCCTCTTTGACTAGGCATAAATCATCCAAGTGTTGCTGGAATACGAATACCCTAAAGCATAACATTAAAAAATAAAATAAAATAAAATAAAACACTTAAGGAATAAATCTTAAAATGCCAAAAGACAAGCAGGTACACAAGTCGGTATTCCACGGACAAGATACTAGAACCTTTCCATACAAGTACAAATTATTTGGATCAAATCCTTTCCATAACGAAATGATTGCCAAGATCATTTCCATTTCTATGCTCTTCCTTACTTTATTCAGCAAATGTAGCCCCTGGTAGCATGATACTCCTTATCCTGTTTTCTTTTAACTGATTTTAGAAAATTAATTAACCTTGAACCAAACTGATAAAGGGGATGCTATCACAGGTAAATATTGTATTCAATGAAATACCTTATATCACCATATGGCCCATAAGGAACTTTCCAACATGATTTCTCACATCTCTATGGATGGCATATGAAGTGCTATAATTGTCGAAAGAGTATTAAAAAAAAATGCAATATAATGGGACATCAGCTCTGAGCTCACCACTTATGTTACAACCATCAATCAGTTTCATGAAATTGCATACGCAGAAATACTTCCTGCAAGTCCGTGGACAACCAAAGTCACAACTTAGTGATGACAAAAGAAGGTACAACACATGAGGGACAAAAGAACACAATCCCCACATAACATACATATATAAGCAAGAAAATAGATGAAAGCGAATCCTAAAGAAACATATATGTATATATAGCATCAAAGTTCAGGGGCCTTGCTAGATGCAAAAATGATTCACATATCACATAATATGAGCAGTAGATATTGTAGACGTTTGACACAATTAGTAATAAGTCAGCTAAGAATTAAAAGTTTACCTTGTCCAAGAATCAAAAGTGCATTTGCAGCCAGAGGAACAATGTCCTGAATCTTTTCACTTGTAAATATTGCTTGAAGAACTAGCAGAATATACCAGAAAGAAATATAAAACATATGAGGCAAAGTCCAAGACTAAGCAAGAAACTGTTAAATCATCAAACATGAACCATATGATTCAAATTCACCATAAAGTATGATAAAATGCCAGTGCTTAAGGTATCTAGTTATCATATTTACAGCATGAGATTGCATCATTTTCATGATGCTACTGATTTTTGGGAATCTTTGTTTAGTCTTTGTTGCGTCTAGTTGTTTATGCATCGTTTGCAGCCCTTGGGTGCCCCATAACCCTTCAGGTTTTCACTAGTTAAAGAATGAATAAATAAAAACCTGAAAGTTGCACCGTCTTCTCCTTACTGCCGTTTCTGTCAGACTCATCGTCGGAAGTGTCTGCATCAGACATTGCCATCTTTTGCACAGTATAAGATCCATCCGAGATCCAGAAAGTTTGTGTCTCTGTATTGCAATGGAAAAATGTTCTAAGACCATTGTCTAATTACAAAGACGGACCTGAGTAAAAAATAAACAGGGTAACAGAACATATGTTTTCTCCTATTTTACTGGAACACAACTTGACGAATAGAGATGGAAGCATACTTATAGAAATATCAGCAAAAATAGCCAACTTTTGCACTTTCATGGTGTCTGTAAACTGCCTCATGTTGCAAGTGATCTCTGATCCAATGACAGGTGTTGCCAAGCACAAGAGGTGCAAGTCTCCAGCTGAATCCAAGACCAGAAATTTTTTGTGGGACAAAGCTTGTACTGCGATTGCTTTGGCAGACACCAATGCAGTAGTCTTAGAATTTGGGTGATCGGCACCTTTCTTCCTGAATGCCACAAAACGTGCACTCTCTTTGCTGGAGTCTTGTCTCAATTTCACAGGCTTGAACTTCACTAAAAGTTACAACCACAAAATTAGATATAGAAGGTGCAGATCTTTAGAAATCCCAGTGCCACACACACACACACACACAATCATCATAAGTACAGGTGGATTGTAATTTCACTTGGACACCCAAAACATTCAATAAATAGCTCCTACATTAATGCTGTGTTCTCATAATTAGTAATTTACCATCTAGAGGCCATAATTTTATAACCAAAGGACGACACCGTGCTCAATACGAGAGCGTCCCTTTCCTGGTCAACAAGAAATACTTGAAAGTATTACTACCAATGTAAAATTTGCAAATAGAACTAACACCATGTATGAGACAACAAAGTCACTTAATATGGAGATAGTGACCCATGCAAAAGGTCAACCAGACCTAATAACCGCTAATTTGATAAATTTGCTTTTGGCAGCGAAATATCATTCCCAATCAGCAACTAAGGACAGTCTTCAGAGATATCATTCACAATGACCACATAATTCAGCATCTACAGGCTCAAAAATGGCTCTCCATGTTCACAATGAGGTTAAGCTAGCATCACTTCTAAGCAGTCACCAATCATAGCTGAATAATACAACCATGGCACTTGAATTCTCACATGCTTTTTTTTCAAACATTACTTTTGCGAATTCAGCAGCAATCCTTTGCTGAGAATTCATTCTTCATCCCTGATGTTTCACATAATGTCAAATTTACAGTTACAAATCCTTCAAATTACCATTTGTTTAATAAGAAAACAAAGTGAATAAGATAAAGATACGAATTTGTAAGGCACGTGAAAGAGAATGAGCAAACCTTGAGCAAACATAGAAGTGAAAACATAAGGAGATTGAAAAAAAAAAGGGAAGGAAATTAAACAACCAACATCTTTGGACATCTTCAATGGAAATCCTGTTCAAACTTCTAGCACTTAACAAAGACATTCTAAGAAAAGAACCTTCTAGCATAAAAATTGAAGGTAAGGAATTAACCAATAACAACAATCACATTTCTACACATCCAAATACCACAAATGACTGCCATCATAGTGCAATTCCTCAGGGTTCTAGCACGCTTCTAAGATCCAATTTTCAAATTTAATTAGCAATATGGAAATATTGAATGTTACGTTCAATGAGGTATCTTATCATAATTGGCAGCAAAATTTGACATAAATGCATAACAAAAACCTGATACAGAAAAATCAAGGAAAAGGAAATAAGTTGCTTCTCTCTAATTGGCTCTAATGTGCTACCCAAACCCAGCTTAAAACCCTTGTGTTGACAGAGCAATGAAATTAAACTATGAGAAAAAGCTGGAGACTATGATAATGTAGTGTGAGTAATTATTTAATACCCTTTTAAGTTGTTACTTTCCTTTGAATGAAAAAGGCTGATCTGACTCATATCTATTACTAAAGCCATGATTGAGGCCATATGGGCAAGGACATTTTTTTCCCCCCTGATAAATGGAAACCATAGAAATAGCCCCGAAAGGAGCCCAACCCTCACTACTAAGCGACAAGAAAAGAATCTAACCAATGCTTTATGTATATTGCTTACCCATGCTGACCAATAGTGACCTTCCTTATTTTTCTCTTCTGTACAACAATAAATACCTCTCCAAGCCCAAATCCAACCAAATCTTTAAGAAATCTATTTTAATGGAATTATTAGCTCATTAATGACTGAAATATATCTAAAGCATTTTTTATTCCATTCAACTTTGGAAAGTACCTTCATCTTGGGAAAACCAAAACTCTTATGATAAATTCATTTGATTTATTATTTTCAAAATACCTGCTAATAATCACTGAGAACAAATTTAATGGATCATTAATGCCATCGCCAAAGGAAAAATGTATCCAACTATAAAATATAGATTCAGTGTTGTCATAAGGCGCTGAGATGCTCGCCTAGGCGCCCCAGGCGAGGGGAGACGAGGCCTC
This sequence comes from Dillenia turbinata, assembly GCA_037126225.1. Taxonomy (NCBI): domain Eukaryota; kingdom Viridiplantae; phylum Streptophyta; class Magnoliopsida; order Dilleniales; family Dilleniaceae; genus Dillenia; species Dillenia turbinata. The sequence continues at coordinate 17,348,913 of JBAMMX010000027.1, read as the reverse complement.
ACAACTTGGTTTGCCCCAAGCTATGAAGTTTAGTTGGATGCCACCAAGTCAAGCACCTGGAGTTCAGGATCCAAGCGCCAACACAAGCACCTACTTGAAACAGCTCTTTGTCTCTTGGATTTTCTTCTTTTTTAAAACTAATTTATGTCTTAACCATAACCCATACACCCATCTTTTTTAATCTGCCACATAAAACAATTTAATGGTATATTTCTGTAAATATAAAGATTAGGGTAAAAAAGAATAAAAGAAACATTATTGGAGTGGGAGACATTAACACAATAGAAGAGAAAGTGTGGGTTAACACCAGCCACACTTTTCAACAGCAGAAGACACCGACATAAACATGAAGAGAGATCAAGTTCTAATTCTAAAGAACTGCATCATAATGGTTTAAGAGATGACGATTTGGATGATAATTATGACATGAAGGATAAGGAGGACTCAAGTGAAAAAGGAAAGCAGGGACGATAATGTTTTTGAAGTTTAATGAATATTGATAATATTTTACTTTTTAATGTAATTAGCTACTAGCAATTTTATATCTTAGTTTGTTTTTCAAGAAACTAAGTGGATAAGAGAGAAAGTTAGACTAATAGAGCCTTATGAGAGAAAGTGTAACAACTCAGCATAGACTAATAGACTAAAGTGTAGCAATTTTACTTATAAGGATTGCAAGGTTGTATCGGGAGAGAGTGTAACAACTCAACATAAGCTTTTAGTTGTAGATGTGCATATGTATAAAAGACAAAAGGAATATCGTCCGTTGGTAGAACCAAGAATTAAGTGGTGGAAATTAAAAGAAGAAAAAGTGGCAACCTTTAAAGAAAAATTAGTCCAAGGATCAGCCTGGTCTGATAATGATCATTCAAAAATTATGTGGGTAAAAATGTCTAACAACATTAAAAATATAGGTAAGGAGATTCTTGGTGTATGTAGAGGTCGGGCTCTAATTGGTAAGAAGTGATGGTAGTAGAATGAGAAAATCCAAACTACTATATGGACCAAACGGAAGTGTTATAGCAATCTTAAAAATAGGAGAAGTAGCGAAACATTTAAAGTATACAAAAATACAAAAAGAGAAGTGAAAAAAATTATTCAAAAATCAAAAAATAAGATATACAATGAATTATACAAGAAGTTAAAAATCAAAAATGGAGAGAAAGAGATTTACAAAATTGCCAAACTAAGAAATAGGAAGGAAAAAGACCTAAATAGTGTTAGATGTATCAAAAGTGAGACCAATAATATACTTGTGAGGAATATGGATATAAGAAAATATTGAAAGGATTATTTTGATAATTTCTTCGATATGGAGGGTACAAGAGATATCGGCAATATCACAATATCTGTGAAAGAGATCAATAGGGACTTCAAACGTAAAATTCATCCTCACGAAGTAAAAGAAGCCTCAAAGAGAATGGTAAATAATAAAACCATAAGATTCAATGGCATCCCTATTGAGATGTGAAAATGTTTGGCGGAAGTCGACATAGCAATGTTAACGATGCTTTTTAACAAAATTTGGCAAAACAGGAAAATGTCCAAAGCATGTAAAGGAGAGTACGCTTGTACCATTATATAAAAATAAAGGAAACATACAAGACTGTTCCAATTATAGATGAATTAAACTTATGAGTCATACTATGAAACTGTGGGAGAGAGTCATTAAGCATAAATTGAGATTGAAAATAAGTATGTCATAGAATCAACTCTAATTTATGCCAGGAAGATCCACCACCAAAGCAATCCGTTTACTAAGACATTTGATGGAGATATTTAGGACACAGAAGAGAGATATACACATGATATTCATTGATCTAAAAAAAGCGTATGATAGGGTTCCAAGAGATAGTGTGGTGGACATCGATAAAAAAGGAGATTTTCATCAGATACATTAATCTTATCAAAGATATATATGACGGAACTATCACCAATGTAAGAATTTACAGGAGGATAAGTGATAGCTTTCCAATAAACATTGGGTTCCACCAAGTATCGGCATTAAACTCAATCCTTTTTGTAATAGTGATAAATGAAATTACAAAGAGCATACAAAATGAAATACCATGATGTATATTTTTTCTAGATGATATAGTATTGGTACATGAAATTAGAGAGGGTATTAGTATTAAATTGAAGTTATGGAGGGACACACTAGAGTCCAGAAGATTTAGATTGAGTCGATCAAAAACTGAGTATATGAAATGCACGTTTAGTGATAATCATCAAAATAACGAAGAAGCGATTAAGTTAAAAGGACAGGACGTACTAAAAAGCAAATGTTTTAGATATCTAGGGTCCATTATTCAAAATAACGCCAATATAGATGGGGATGTAAACCATAGGATCCAAGCGGGTTGGGAGAGATGGAGAAGGGCATCTGGAATTCTTTGCTATTGCATGATGCCATTGCATTTGAAAGGAATGTTTTATAGAACAACAGTGAGACGTGCACTATCATATAGTATCGAATATTAGACTATTAAATAACAATAAGAATAAAAAATGACTGTAATTGAGATGAGAATGTTAAGATAGATGTGTGATAAAACTAAAAAAGATAGGATTAGAAATAAAGAGATAAGCACTAAATTGGGAGTAAACTCCATTGTGAATAAGATGCGAAAGTAACGCTTGAGATGGTTTGGACATGTACAACGAAAACTAAAAAACGCACTAGTTAGAAGTATCGAAAGGTTAAATATAGGAGATTTAATGAAGCGATGAGATAAACCGCTAAAATTATAGATGCAATGTATTCACAAAGATATGATAGTTAAGAGGTTAACTGAAAATATGATTTTGGATAGAAGTGAGTTACGTAAGAAAATTAGAGCAAATTAAATTATAACTTCTCATATTATAAATTTATTTGGATAGTGTCTCTGTGTGTGTGTGTTTTTTTTTAATTCTTATATTTGTCTCTCATACGGCCAACCCCAAATTTTGGGATTAAGGTTTAGGTGTTTGTTGTTGTTGTTGTTTGTTTAAAGGGTGAAAAATATAACCTTATAGAACTATGTATCAGTATTTAGCATTTTGAATTTTGTTTTGATTTTCTAATGATGGATTCTTAATTCATATATATATATATATATTTCATTTATATATGATAATATAATAGTACATACATATATTTTATTTGAAATTTTGAAAACTTATAGCATAGAGCTTTGCTTCATTCAAGCGAATGCCTAGGTGAGCACCTGGTGCCTCAGGCATTTGACAGCTTTGGCAGTTTTTAGTGCCTCTAGCTTTTGACAACATCGTACAGATTTGATACTTACCTTGGAAAACCCCTAATAGAACACACTTCTATTAGATAAAATGATGACTTTGTCTTCAAATACAAGGAATGCCAACTTTTCAAGGTCTAGTTGTATTAGGCAGTACTGTCTAAGGAGCTAGGTGCACACTATATACTTATCAAAGTGAAGTAAAGTGCTTAAGAATTTTTTTTTTTTTTTTCTTTTGAAACAAGGCTTAGATAAAATCAAGATTTTTTGTATAAATTCCAAATAAAAAAGAAAAAAGTTATATAACATAATGCATGAATCTCCTATAAATATATGCATATACATACATGCATGCACATGTGCACATATATAGTATTAGCATAACATACCATAACTTCCCATTCTATTCATTGTTATTCGAAAATTTAAGTATATATTCCAAATATGTGTGTATGTGTTTCCATCTTCTTAATTTGATAGATGGACAAGAAAATAGAAGTGAACATAAGAAACATGAGATAGAAAAGGTGAGAGATGGAGAGATTCAAAGAGATCAAAAGTAGAAAAGAAAATTTATTAAAAAAAAAAAAAAAGAACCAAAAGAAGTGGGAGTACAAAAAGAAAATCCATATCAAGACCAAAATTCGAAAGAGAATAAGATTAAGAAGGAGAAGTGTAGAAATAGGAAGAAATCTCAAACTATACATTTTAATGAGGCATTGCCTAGCGCCTAGGCACAAATGGCAGCCCCTCTTTAAAGATGTCTCACACAGCATAAGGCCCTAGGCACCTAGGCAAGTGCACGGAGCACCTTTGACAACATTAGTGTCGGGTCCATTTGAAGAATATCAAAGTTTCCATTTCCACAATAAAATGAGTGTTATCTGAGAACTTTTAAATGGATACTTGGAACTAATAAATTAAAGAACCCCGGCAACCAATCTCCATGCCACGGCTATGTAGGCCATAAATACATTCTCATCAAGACTTTTTTTTTTTTTTTTTAAGAGAACAATTCAATTTGCATAAGCCAATCAACTCAAGTGAGAAAAATAATTATCAAAGGCACTATTTAGTGACTATTTTCATTCTGACAAAAGCGCCATACAACATAATATGATTAAAATCAAAATATACCAAGCTTGAAGAGGGCCAACAAGCTTTCAATACTTATAATCACAACAGACAATAATTTTCATAAAGCCACCCAAGTCCACTAGGTGTCCAACTCAAAGATTCAAGTTGTGGCCATAAATCCATGATTACCATCACACTTAGAGTAGTAACAGTATTGGACACATCCAGTGCCACATAAGCAAAATCAGCTGCTGCAGATTGACTTGCTCTTTTACCCTGTCCCCCCCCACCCCTCCTGATAACGGGTCACTTTTCAATTCCTTGATCCAAACTAAGCACAGCAATCAGCATGGAGACAAACTCTTAAAACCTGATGCACGTGCGGATATAAAGCCAACGTAGTTTGAAATACATCATGACTCACTTAATCGATGTGCAGGAGTATATCCATCAAGCACAAGTAGAATATACTGCCCTCATTACTGAAGGTCTCAAGCAAGGTCACAAACAGAAAGTTAAGATGAAATACTAACATCTATGAAATAAAATATCCAAATCTGGAACTTGCATTTTGGGGTTGCTGTTGTAACTTGCAAGACTATCATAATTGCATTAAATGACAGCCTCTGTAAGCTGCAAAGACTGAATTCTTTCTTTTGTGCTTTTTCATTTGGAAATGTATCCAGCTTATATTTTGTCCACAAGATACCAATCTATTTGAAGGCCCATTTACACACACATATATGCGTTCAACCATTAATTTCAAACAAATGAAATGCCATATCAGACTGTTGCTACTCTTTATTAAGATCGATTAATCTTGTTTTAAGTAGCACAATGGTCCAAAAGCAGAGATGCACAATCATTCAAAAACAAAATCAGTGAAAGTAAGAATTAGAGAAACTCTGTCTTCAAAAAATACTTCCCTTATGGAAAGAGTCTTTTTCGGCCATAGCCTTAGATAGCCCATGCAAATGTGTATGGTACATCACATGGATATTTGCTAAATTTGTGTCACTGGATGGAAACCAGTGATCATGTAAGGCACTTCAAAATAGCACATGGCAAAAGTTTCAACCTCTTAGGTTGTAGCAAACCTTGTATTTAACTAGCGTATTATAGTTTTCTAATTCCTTCTTGCAACAGAGTAAGAAAAACAGATCAGATAGCAATACAAGCTGTGACACTTACCTGTACTGCAGTTTTTGTCAATCTTTGCATCCAATCTCTCATCAGAGATGATCTCCGATGTCCCTTCGGCAATGCCACCATTTTCGTACTTCGCTAGAGTCATCACACTACCATAAAGACCATTAATTGCACCCTTTTTTGGAATCTCCCCATTTGGCAGAGACACTTTATGCTTGTTCAAACCATGATTCACTTTCGGAACCAATCCTTGCTGCTTCTTCGCCCGCCCTTTCACCAACGGCCTCAGAGGAAAAACCCTAACCCCATCACTCTCACCCAAAATCAAAAACCCAAATGACACACTCATTGTGAAAATGGGCAAGCAGCAATCAATCACTGCACACTTCATCAACTTCACAGCACCATCATCATCATCCCCAACCAATTTCACAGCAAAAATCCAAATCTGCCTCGCAGAAACACATTGCATCGCGAAAACATTAACCGAACCACACAGCTTCACCGAAATCCCATGATTCAAACTCACAACAACCCCCAATTTCTCATGACTATGAATCCCACTCTGATTGCATATGACCCCAACCCTAGAAAACACCTGCTTAATCTTCCCCAGTATCCAGAACTGAAGCAGCACGCTTCTCCCCCCGTCAATTGGCGAAGAAACAAGAAAAACCACGCGAGAATCCAAATTAGGGTTAGGGTTAGGGTTTAGTATTTTGAGGAAGCAACAAGAGGAAGAAGGGGAAGGGATGATGGTTTGGGGAGGAGGGAGGGAAGGGGAGGAGGAGAAGGAGGGAGAGAGATGAGAGAGATTGGGGTAGAGGGAGATGGAAGAATCGGAGTGGATGAGAGCGAGAGAGAGAGAGGAGGGATCGACGATAAGAGAGAGAACATGAGGGGAAGAGAGAGAGAGATTGGTAAGGTTGAGCTTCGAAGCTTGAATTACAACCATTACAGCTTATCACCGTCGACCGCCCGTCCACGGCCAACGTTCTCCTGTTAAAACCACCGGTCTCGGCGGATTTCACCTTCGTGTTAGTCAACCCCTTGTGTCTGGGAAATTTTGTACCATTATCATCTGAGAAACGAAGCGAAAAGACTTAGGTGCCCTTTGGCAATATTTTGATCTTTTGGATAATTTTTTAAATAAAGTCGTTTATTAAAAAAATAATTAAATACATATATCATATTGTCCTAATCGAGATAAGAAATATATATAATAAAAGTTTTAATAAAATCTATTTAATATAATAACAAAGGTGACTGAGAAAAAAAACTAGAAATATATTAAATATATATTTATTTATTTATTAAATTTTAAGATATATTCAATTCTGAAATATATAATAAAAGTAAACATTAACATAATGTAAAGAAGTATAAAAAGATTGAATTGGATCTCAACCTTTGTCGGGCCGGGAAGAAGAGTTAGGAGAGGATGCGGATTCTATAATGGTGAGTCGTTTTATTACTCCCGAGGGTTATTGGAATTTTGCTAGATTCTCGTTAGTTATTTCTTAGGAGCGAATTGAAGAGATTCAGGAGGGTTCCTATTCCTCAAGACCCTAGCATGAGGGATGAAATGTATTGGGGTGGCGATCTGAGGGGATGTTTCATGATCCGATCTGCTTTTGGTTTAGTCGATACTTAGGAAGCTACGAGTTTGTCGGACCCTAGAGATTGGCGATGGGTGTGGGGGTTAAAGTATCCAGAAATAATTAAAATTTTCTTATGGACAGCTATCCATAACAAGTTTTAACCAATTATAAGAGAGTTCGGAGAGGGTTATCTATTGATGCTCGATGCCCATTTTGCCATTCTTCAGAGGAGACGGTGACTCATATGTTAAGGGACTGTAGCAGAAGTAGGGAGGCTTTGGTCGGGTTGTCGAAGCCCTCAAATTAATACTGATTTCCCCCAATGCAACAAACTGTAGCAATAGTGGTTACCAGGTCGAATCCCAAGGGAACTAATTAACTTAATCTCCTAGTTGATGTTTAAAAAAAAATAAAATTGGGGGGTTTTTAAATAAATTGCTAAAATAAAAATTACCGAATAAAAATTAATAACCTAAAAATAAGAAACAAATCAACAATGCAAATTCTAAAATTTAAGGAAGAGAATCAATTCACAAAACTCCGATCCAAGGGTTCATATATTCGATTGTCTTATTGATCATTGGTTAAAAATATTATTCTTGCGATTCAAGCATTTAACCTTAGATCTATTAGGATAGCCGTAATAAATCGTGCGTTTTCCTAATTTAATCGACCAAACCCAGCATCCAATCGAAACTTATCATTAACCGACTGGGCACGATAGCGTTCCATATCAATATAATGATAGCATTACGTTCTGTGAAAACAGTTAAACCAAAATATAAATAATTGGGATAGCCGCAATTACTCAATTTTGTTCCATTGATTCCCTAGGTCAATTGATTACCGGTAAAAGACCCATAACAAAAATAACCTAGTTACTACTTGTACCATTCGTTCATGACAATTACGGATCACTGAATTCCTGGATAGTAATAGAAAAACTAATATTGAATTAAATTGTCAGATTAACCAATATTAGGTTTCCCTAAAATTAAATCAAGAATCAACGAATACTTGAATAAAAGCAAGAAATTAAATTTAGAACATAACCTCACAATGAAGAACAATCGATTAAAATTCCCCTTGAATCAGAAATAAAAAATTAGCCACTCATGGTGCTAAGTCTTGAACAAAATAAAAATAAAAAAAGTAAAGAAAAATGTTCTGGGAGGAGAGAGTGACCCTTTTTGCTTTGATGTAGCCGTCCCTGTAGAATGCAGGCTTCCTGTGTGAAGAATGGTAAGGTGGAGGTAGCCTTGGAATAAAAATATAAAGAAAGGGGCAGCCGGGTGTGTATGGAATGAAAAGGTGGAGGAGCAGCCGGCCCTTGCGTGTGGAATGATAAGGTATTAAGATTTGATACCCTATTTTCCTTCCTCTAGACTTCTAAATCAATTAGGAGTCTCCAAAATTAGGAGATTACAAAAATTCACTCCTACTAAAAAAAATAGATTTTACTAAAAATAAAAATACTACTAAAATATTGAATTAAAATTCAATCTCCTCTTCTTCAAAGCCCAATAAAGTGTCTTGACCCAATTAACTTCAAAATTGCTTCATTAAGCCCAATGTGCTCCAAATCTTCAAACCCAAACTCCTAAAATAAAAATTCAATAAAAACAATCATTATGGCATTAAACAATCAAATTCAAACCATGATAACAAAAAATAAATTCAATAAATTGCATGTTATCAAATTCCCCCACACCAAACCAATGCTTGTCCTCAAGCATTCTCTATCCCAAAATCAATCAACCATTCTCCTCTTCACTCCTCCCCCTTCTTCATTTCATCATCCAACAACCTCAAGCACCACACATTGAAATATTCAAATCAGAACCACAATCCAGAGAGCAAGTAATCATAGTTTGTATAACTTTAAAAGAAAATATCTAGGCATCCCAATAGACTCAACAATATCATCAGAATTCAATACAACAAGGTTCGTTACCCTCACAAGGAGATCGCTCTATGCACTCAAGTGTTTAAAGGAATTTTATCGATAACTCTCAAAATCAATGCATAGTATGCTATTACCATAAGCTTGCTTATTAATCAAATCTCCACCACTGAATATATGAATTCAAAACAAAAATCCGGGGGTCTTTATAAGGGTTGTAATGTGGCTAGGGTAAGGGTAGGAAAAAGGTAAAAATGATGTATAATGTATACCAAAGAAGCATATCAAAAATTTCAAAATATTCCTACTATCAACTCATCCCATAACATGAAGTACAATCAACCCAAGAAAAATGATTCAATCAAGACCTTATCATTCTTCGATCATATTTCTGAATACTTTTCTCTTCTCTCTCGTATTTTTTCTTTTCTTTTCTTTCTTTTTTTTTTCTTGAATTTTTTTTTTTTTTTTTTTTGTGTATAGAGAGAACAATCGAATATCAATCTCAAGGAAGAGCATGTAGTGCATATACAAATCTCATAAATCGAATGAACAAATTTCTAAAAATACTTCACAACATAAAATTATCTCATTTCCTTTGCAAATTCTCAACCATTCAAGCCCTAACACATGCTTCTTTGATATAAGGGCCAAAAAGAAGGTTAAGCGTAAAAAGAAGGCTGTGTGTCAATTTGTGAGGTTATAATCAAAGAAAAAGGGATAAAGGTTCAATTTGATTCACTAGGGAATAAGTATGCACGGGAATGTCTTTTTTAAGATAGATAAAGTGTGTAAACCTAATTGCCCCCATCATATTAATGCACGAATTCATGAATGTGATCTTGAAAAGCATTGCAAAGCAAGTTCTAGAATAAACACACTATGATTGATGCACACTCATGAAAAAAATTAGAGCAAAAATGATTATATGCTCTCAAGGCTCAAATGCTCACAAAAGTGTGTAATATTGTATCGAATCTTGCACATTTGTATCTAATTCAATTGTCACAGTCAATAGGATGCTTAAAACAATTTTTATCCAAAATACAACTAATCACACTTGTCTCTTTCATGGATTCCAACTCAAATCAACAATGAATGCTAACTCAAAGATCATTTTCAGATGAAAATCAAAAGAGTATGGAATTCGAAGGAAAATAGAGAGATGACATGGATTCATGAATTCCTCCCCCACACCTAAATGCTGCATTGTCCTCAATGAAGCAAAAAATAATGTCTAGGCACAATGCAAAAAGAAGTCACCACTAACACTATCCTAGCCCAAAAACTAGAAACAGAAAATGAAAGTAAAAGAGATATACCAACTAAAAAAAAAACTAACTCAAAAATGAAGACAATGAAATGAAATGCTAAAATTGAAGACAATGAAGAAGGGAGAGAGAAAACTCCCTTAAGGTGGTGACGGGAATGGGAGCTCTTGGTTAGCGGATGGTTGCTCGGTAGGTGCAATTGGGGACTCTTCCAGTTCCATTGGTAGTTCTGCAGTCGGCTCGTTGGCATTGGATGAAGTTGTAGAACACGAGGAAGCATCACCTGTGGCTGGAGGGGAGGACTAAAGGTTGATCGAAGGAGGCGATTTCAGAGAGTTCGTAGGAGAATCGAGAGAGAGAATAGAATTGAAATGTGTTGTGAATGTTCTCTCTTCTCCCATTCGAACTTTTTTTTTTTTTTTTTTTGGTACCCAATACCGCGTGATCATCTCCTGAGAGAAGGAGTGCTTCTGCCCACTTTTGGATTAAGCCTTCAGAATACCGCGTGATCATCTGGTATGAGAATGACTGCTTCTGTCCGAAATCTGAATATCACTCCATTTATGACTTGACTTGAGAAAATTGTTGGACACAAGTAAAAATTAAAAGGGGAGATAAATAACATAATAAAACACCCAAAAATAAATAAATAAAATTACTAAAAAATTAAATCAAACTCTTAAAAATTTTGGGTTGCCTCCCAACAAGCGCAATTATTTTAACGTCGTTATGCTCGACGATCTTCATTTATTTCTCTTCAAGGAGGTTTCAACTTCAACTTGGGAACCTCATGTAACCTTCCTTCCATATCTAATTGTGCATTCGACTCAAAATTAATGACACGCTCTTCTTCACAAATTTCTTGCACAACATCAGCAAAACAAATTGATTGACACTTATTTGGGTATTTCATAGGATCAAAAATAATGAATTTAACAATCTCGCCGTCGAACTCGACGGAGAGAGTACCCTCGTCCACATCTATTTTTGTCTTTGATGTCTTCATGAACGATCTTCCTAATAAAAGTGGAGCTGAATCTATGATAGTGTCTTCTTCCATTTTCAATATGTAAAAATCTGCTGGAAATATTAACTCGTTAACCTGTACCAACACATCTTCAACAATCTCCTCTGGGTAAACATAAGAATGATTAGCTAACTGAATAACAACCCCAGTTTCTTTTACGGGACCCAATTTTAGAGCACTATAAATTGAATAAGGCATGATATTTACAGGTGCTCCTAAGTCTAACATGGCATGCTCAATTTTTTTCTTACCAATAACACAAGGTAGAGTGAACATACCTGGATCCGCACATTTTTCGGGTGAAGTTCCCTTGATCATATCAGACATATTCTCACCTATTTCATCACCTCTTAACTCCTTAACTTCCCTTTCTGAATTCTCCAATCTGCAAGGAAAAAATGGTACAATTGTACTAGAAGTGTTAGACAAAGAGGACTCGGATGTTACCTTGATTGAATTTTGATGCATGCGTTCATCTTCCTTATCCATGTCCTTCCCTTCATCCACATTTTTAGATGGAGTAGAGACCGAGTGAAGTTCCTTCCCACTTCTCAACATTATCACACTGACGTTTTCTTTAGGATTCACGACCGTTTGTGAAGGTAATTTTCCTGAAGTTCGAGCCTCCAAATTACTAACCGAAATTGCTAGTTGAGTGATTTGCTTCCCCAAGTCTTGAATGCTAGCTCTCGTTTCCTGTTGAAATTGTTGGGTATTAGTCGCGAGAGCTTTCACAATATCTTCTAGGGACATACCTGAATTAGATGATTGTGTCGGTGCTTGTGTTGGCCTATTGAATTGCTGAGGAGGATATCTTGTCTGTCCTCCTTGATTGCCATAACTCAGGTTTGGATGATCTCTCCAACCGGGATTATAATGAGTGGAATAGGGATCGTATTTCCCTTGAGATTGGCCAGGAAATCCTCCTACGGTATTTGCTTGATGAGTAGAATCTTCTTGCAGAGATGGACACATATCCGTAGGATGTCCAGGTATCGAGCATATGCCACAGACTTTGGTTGCATGTATTTGCCCTACAGCCATCTGACGAACCAAAGCAGTCAATTCAGAAATTTGATTTTCAATGTGAGAATGACTTACCTCATTAACACGTTTCGTAACTCCATCCGTTCTCAACCCAAATTGTTGAGAATTTTCTGCCATATTTGTGATCAATTGTCTGGCTTCTTCAGGTGTTTTATTTACCAAGGCTCCTCCGCTAGCCGCATCTACCATACTTCTATCCATGGGTAGAAGTCCTTCATAGAAATATTGTATCAAGAGCTGTTCCGGTATTTGATGATGTGGACAGCTAGCGCAAAGTTGTTTAAACCTCTCGAAGTACTCATACAGCGTCTCTCCGCTAATCTGTCTGATCCCACATATCTCCTTTCGAATGTTGGCAGCCCTAGATGCAGGGAAAAATTTTTCCAAAAATAATCTTTGCATCCCATTCCATGTATTGATCGAACCCGGAGGTAGGTAGTACAACCAATCTTTTGCCTTTTCTTTTAGGGAAAAGGGAAAGGCTCTCTGCTTAATCTGTTCCTCGGTCACACCTTGGGGTTTCATACTCGAACAAACAACGTGAAATTCCTTCAAATGTTTATGTGGGTCCTCACCTGGAAGACCACAAAAAATAGGAAGTAAATGAATCAAACCAGATTTAAGTTCGAATGCTACCTCAAGAGTTGGGTATTCGATGCACAAGGGTTGTTGATTTAGATTGGGAGCAGCCAATTCCTTCAAGGTTCTCTCACGATCGGCCATCTTTTCCTCTTCTTCAAAAAGCAACAAACAAATGAAAAAAAAACAAACTAAGAAATTAATGTAGCTCCCCGGCAGCGGCGCCAAAATTTGGTCGGGTTGTCGAAGCTCTCAAATTAATACTGATTTCCCCCAATGCAACAAACTGTAGCAATAGTGGTTACCAGGTCGAATCCCAAGGGAACTAATTAACTTAATCTCCTAGTTGATGTTTAAAAAAAAATAAAATTGGGGGGTTTTTAAATAAATTGCTAAAATAAAAATTACTGAATAAAAATTAATAACCTAAAAATAAGAAACAAATCAACAATGCAAATTCTAAAATTTAAGGAAGAGAATCAATTCACAAAACTCCGATCCAAGGGTTCATATATTCGATTGTCTTATTGATCATTGGTTAAAAATATTATTCTTGCGATTCAAGCATTTAACCTTAGATCTATTAGGATAGCCGTAATAAATCGTGCGTTTTCCTAATTTAATCGACCAAACCCAGTATCCAATCGAAACTTATCATTAACCGACTGGGCACGATAGCGTTCCATATCAATATAATGATAGCATTACGTTCTGTGAAAACAGTTAAACCAAAATATAAATAATTGGGATAGCCGCAATTACTCAATTTTGTTCCATTGATTCCCTAGGTCAATTGATTACCGGTAAAAGACCCATAACAAAAATAACCTAGTTACTACTTGTACCATTCGTTCATGACAATTACGGATCACTGAATTCCTGGATAGTAATAGAAAAACTAATATTGAATTAAATTGTCAGATTAACCAATATTAGGTTTCCCTAAAATTAAATCAAGAATCAACGAATACTTGAATAAAAGCAAGAAATTAAATTTAGAACATAACCTCACAATGAAGAACAATCGATTAAAATTCCCCTTGAATCAGAAATAAAAATTAGCCACTCATGGTGCTAAGTCTTGAACAAAATAAAAATAAAAAAAGTAAAGAAAAATGTTCTGGGAGGAGAGAGTGACCCTTTTTGCTTTGATGTAGCCGTCCCTGTAGAATGCAGGCTTCCTGTGTGAAGAATGGTAAGGTGGAGGTAGCCTTGGAATAAAAATATAAAGAAAGGCCCGGGTGTGTATGGAATGAAAAGGTGGAGGAGTAAGGCCCTTGCGTGTGGAATGATAAGGTATTAAGATTTGATACCCTATTTTCCTTCCTCTAGACTTCTAAATCAATTAGGAGTCTCCAAAATTAGGAGATTACAAAAATTCACTCCTACTAAAAAAAATAGATTTTACTAAAAATAAAAATACTACTAAAATATTGAATTAAAATTCAATCTCCTCTTCTTCAAAGCCCAATAAAGTGTCTTGACCCAATTAACTTCAAAATTGCTTCATTAAGCCCAATGTGCTCCAAATCTTCAAACCCAAACTCCTAAAATAAAAATTCAATAAAAACAATCATTAGGGCATTAAACAATCAAATTCAAACCATGATAACAAAAAATAAATTCAATAAATTGCATGTTATCAGGCTTGGGATTTACTACTTGGTGAATCTAATCTTCATCGGCTAGCATTCTCTCTGGAAGATACATTTACATGGTTGTGAATTAATTGTTGCTCCCACGGTACTCATATGGATCTTCCTTGGACTCTTCTTTTTGCTTTCATGGTATGGATCCTATGGAAGACTAAATGTCAGGTTGTCTTTGAGGGGATAGATTTCTCATCGGAAAAAATTGTTTCCTATGTGGTTGCTTATGCTCGAAACGCTTACATGGATACTTCTCCGATTCGTAATCTAAACTACATGAGAGGTCGTTGGATTTGTTGGTGTCCACCTCCTAAAGGTTGTTTTAAGCTCAATACAGACGGTTCATACTACCCATACTTGAGTTCTGCTAGTGTTGATGGAGTCCTTAGAGATGAACACGGGTTCTGAGTCATGGGTTTTATTGCCAATCTGGGAACTGTAGATCAAGAAATGGTCGAACTACGTACGGTCTATGAAGGCCTCCATTGCTTATTAGAGTACAAATACTCACATTTGGTTTTACAGCTGGATTCTTCTTTGGTGGTGCAAGCATTAACATCTGATAATTTACTCACTCATCCTCAATATCATTTATTGAGGGAGTATCGTACGTTAATTCGAAGGCTTTCTATTAGAGAGGTCCTTATGTGCCTCGTCAAGGGAATTTTTGTGCTAATGCAATTGCAAAGATTGGTCATTCCTATTGCCAGGGGTTCATAAGTTTCATTCTCCTCCTAGTGAGGTCTACTATTTCCTTCTGAGAGATATGAGAGGTTGGGCCTAATTTAGAGGCTAGTTTGTTTCTTCCTTCCTTGTAACAAAAAATAAATAAATAAAAAAAGAAATATAAAAAGATTGGAGTATTTACAAATATCTTTCTAAAATTTAATTATAATCAAATAACTCCATAAATTTTTAAATTCATTTCATCTAATTCCCTTCTTTTTTTTAAAAAAAAAAAATTACAATTGGTTAAGACAGAATTAGAAATGAGAAGAGGGAAAATTTTTCTTTTTTTATTAAAGTTATTATAAATTATTTGCATTGGAAATAAAAAATACAAAAATATAATGTTTTCATAGTAAATTAAAATTCTTAAGAAAATATTATAATATTATAATTAACTTTTTTAACTACTAATTTGTAAAATAATGATTTTCACTTTTTTAACTTGTGAGAGTGCAAGTGATACATGACTAAAATCTTTGACCCATATATAATAATTTAAAAATAATTATGTATTAATTAATTTTAAACCAAATTGTGTATAAATATAAAACACTACTAATATAAGTATCATAGTTAGGACTTTTTGAATGTATTAATAACTTGTGAAAGTGCAAAGAGTGTAATGAATGTATTTAGGTTGTGTTTGAATATATTTATAAATAGTGTTTATTGATTATTTTTAGTGGAAATAATTATAAACTAATTATGATTTTATAATATTTTTTTAATAATTTTAATCTAATATGAAAAAATACATTTTTATATAATTTATTTTTTTTTATTTCAAACCCAAGCTTTTCTCTCCTCTCTCTCTTCCATCAAGGGTAATTAAGGAAAAAAGAGTGGGAGAAGGGTTAGATAAAAGCAATATTAAAAGTTTAGAATTATGTTTGATGGACTTGACAATCAACCTAAATTTTATAAAAACTGAGGCCCCAAAAATCTCAAACAACTTGCACAAATACTAAAGTATGGTAGGTTTCATTCTCTCAAAAATTATCCACAAACCTACTTTATTTGGTCTTTACTCATAATAATACTAAAAATTAATATTCAATAGTTTTATCATAATTAATTAAAAAACCGATAACCCAAAATAGGATAGTATATAAAATAATAAAAAAAAAAGTCATAAGTGAAATATAATTCTCAATTTCATATGGGTCGTCAATATGGGTTTTACTACTGATACGAAATTTCTTGGTATGAAAACATATTAGGATACTATTCCAATGTTATATATATAGAATAAAAAATATATATAATACTCAAAAGTAATGATTTAAGAATAAAAATGAATAAATTTTAAATTAAATATTTAATGTTAAATAAAATTCAAATTATTTAATACAAATAAAATATCATGCATTTGCTTGATATAGTATAACATATCGTTCCAAAGACATTGACCCATATTTGATGACTAATATTTGATGACAATTTAAAATATGATACGAAAAACATCAATTATATCGACCGGCACACTATCGAAACAACAAAAATGTAGTTCAATTAGAGCTCAAAGCAATAATGGACCGGTTTAAAGGCCATTTGAGATTATTTAAAAAATACTGTTTATAAATAATTTTTTAGCTTATTTTTTAAAAAATAAATTATTATTTATTCGAATAAATATTATTTAAAATTAATTAACTATTTGGTAAAATGAGTATTTATAAACTATATAAAATAAAAAAAAGATCATATAAAATGTGGTATAGTTATAATTTTTGTTAAATATAAAAAGGTAAAAATGTACTTTTATTAGTCAAAATGATTTATTTTAGTTGTGTTTAAAAGTATCAAAATGAAAAAGTTGGTTAGAGTGACTTATTGTTTTTTTAGGCTTATAAACGGTTTTTGAATTTATAACTATTTTTATAAATTTTAGTTACTAAATAATTTTAATTTTAATTTTGACTCATAAATTGGTCAACTAACTTATAAACAATCAAAAACACCACAAGCCAAATACCTTGAGTTTTGATAATTAAATGCTAATTGAAATAAGGTGTTCAATTTCTTTATCGTAGGAATCCGAATTTGGGTCATACCAAGTATAGAAGATGCTATTCAGGCCATGATATAAGTTTCTCCAAACAAAGATTGTGCCAAAGTAGGAGTGATCAAATGATATTAAATGGAAACTATGGAAACATTCGTGGAGGTTTTGTAGGTGGGCAAAGGGATAAACATAAATTATTATACCAAAAAGGAAAGGGATAAACATAAAGAATCACAAAAGCTATCATCAAAAGCGATAATTAAGGGGGAAAAAAAACCCATCAGAGCATATTCCATTTGACCTACATTTAAGGGCTTAAATTAGAAAAAGTAAATGGTAATACAATGAACGATGTCCCATCTGCATTTACTCACCATACCAAATACCAATACCCAATGCAAATATATAACCTTTTTTTTTTTTTTTTTTGTTCAAAATAGCATGTGTAACGCATGTCCAAGGAGTTACAGATACTAAAATTGATTAATAGGACCCCCTTGATCCCACTTGCCTCTCCAATTCTAATTCAACCCCACATTATATAAGGCACACTGAGACAACTCTCACATCACATTCTCACCAACAATCTCTCTCTCTCTCTCTCTCAAAGGTGAAAGGTCAAATGGCTGTTTCAAATTCCCAAGCTCTCAACATTTTCTCTTCCTCCCTCGTAGGCCGAAAACACCAAACCTCTGTCCCCACCCCAAAATGTTTAGGTTTCAAGCCAACAAACCCATTGGTCAACCAAAGCCTAAATCTCGCAGGGCCCAGAAATTGGGCTTTGTCCAGCACATCAAGATCACTTACCTGCAGAAGCCAGCAATCTGTCCCTTCTTCAACATCCGGTAAACTTTCATTTATTATTATTATTTGTTTTTTTATAGGTTTATCTTTTATTTTATTTTTTACTGGAATTATTTTGTATAGAGAAAGTCCAGGAGTTTTCTGTGTATGAGCTTAATGAGAGAGATCGTGGAAGCCCAGCTTATCTCCGATTGAGTTTCAGGCCCGTCAACACTCTTGGTGATCTTGTTCCTTTCAGCAATAAGGTAATGTCCTTTTCGCCTTAAAACTAATTAAGTAAATGAATTCAGAAACTTTTTTATTATTTTTTTGATTATCATTTCCTTCAACTTTTTTTTTCTCCTATCCTATCCGATTTGAGTGTTTATAAGGTCCCTATCTAGATTTCATTTTGAGCATAGTTTTTTACGTTTTTTGTTACAGCTGTATACCGGTGACTTGCAAAAGCGACTGGGCGTAACAGCAGGAATTTGCATACTTATAAAACATGAGCCAGAGAAGAAAGGGGATCGTTATGAGGCGGTTTACAGCTTTTACTTCGGGGACTATGGTCACATAACTATTCAAGGCCCCTATCTGACCTACAATGAGGACACATTTCTTGCTGTGACGGGTGGATCTGGGATCTTTGAAGGGGTTTCTGGAACTGTGAAGTTGCACCAAATTGTGTTCCCCTTCAAGATTTTCTATACATTCTACTTGAAGGGCATCAACGACTTGCCCGCCGAACTCACCGTGAAGCCGGTCCAGCCGCATCCTGGTGTTGAGGCAAGTCCCGCCGCTAAGGCTTGTGAGCCTGGAGCTACTGTTTCTAATTTCACCAACTGAACTGAGTGTTGTTGAAAGTTTGTAATAATGAGAATTCGATGAAGTGGGTGTAAAAGTTGTGTTTTGGGATATTCTTATGTACTTGAAGATTATATTTAATTAAGTATTTTAATTATTTAATAAAAATGCTTCTAAAATTTTAAACAATTTTAGCCTTTAAAATTATAAAAATGGTTTGGTATGACCATTTTTGTTTTTATATATGTTTTTGAAGAATGACTTAAAGGCTAAACTTAAATTTGAGGCTAAAATTCATAAATTTTTAAAACATATACAAACATAAATAGTTTGTAACAACTAATAACAGAGGCACCAGCTTGTGAATTTTTTTTTTTTAATTTATATTATATAAAATTATATAAATTATAATTTTTTAATAACTTTTATTGCTGGGAAATTATAATTTATTCTTTTAAAAATTTTCTTTTGTAAATAACGCATCCGACCTGCTTTACTTTCTTCGATTTCTAAATTTTTTCGACCTCTTCTTTCCCTCCCAACCCAAAACGCCAGACTTTCCCCCTTAACCAAAACTCAAGACTGACCCTAAAATTGTTTCTCTTCAATCCACTCTCCTCGCAGCCCACTCGCTTGCATTACTTGAAGTAAATATTGAGGATTTAGGTTTTCTAAGTTCTTGGTCGTTTTTTTTTTTTTTAATTTTTTGATGTAATTTTTGTTGTGGTTGTCGATTTTGGGTGTTTGTGTAATTGGATTTGACGAGGAGAAGTGAATTCTGATTGTGGTGTTCATTCCTATTGGTATTTTCTTTTTAAATAATAATGGGCAGTGCAGTAAGCTATAACGTTTGTTGAAATTGTGGGACTAAAATCTGAATTCTGCTTGAAATTGTGAGTTCAATTTGTGGGCTTTGCTTCCCCCCCTTTCTTTGATTTTGAGTTACTCTGTTCACCAAAGATTCGATCTTTATCATGAAGTGCAGCTACTTTTCCTCAATTATTACTTGGTCTCTATGAGTTTTGATAGTTGGTTGGATGCCTTGGTGTTGAATTTCCTGAGACTGGGATGAATTATTTCTGATTCGGACTTCTAATTTAGCCCTTAGGTCATGCTTCTGAAATGATACCTAGCTGTCTTTGGTATCAGTTCATTTCAACAATCAGTGGCCTAGAGAACTTGTTTTTGTTTTGATGTATGATCTTGCAGTAGTACTTTGTTGCTTGAACCTCTTCTAACCACATCTACTCCATTCCATTTCCACAGATGGGACGTGGGACTCTCTTAACCATTCAATACTCGCACACTATTTAGGCCATCCTTCATTATCATTTTACACATATTAGCGTCAAGATGAGCCTCCTCCTATGGAACTTGAATTGAGAAAATTCCTGAAACCAATCCCCTGATACTTCTGAGACTCACCCTCTGCGCCAAATGTCACCTTTCTTTCTCATGGTCATTCAGAACCCATATATTCATGCAAGCCTCAGATATTTGCATAACAGAATCTGACCCATCTGACTCCAAACCAATAAACCCTTTTACCAGGCCTACAACTCTTAACTCATTGAGCAGTGAAATCTTCCTCCAAACATCATACACCCCAATGTTTTAAAATGTTGCCTGTTATTCTCTCTTTGCCCTTGTTCGAAAGACTTGAATAGAATACTCTTTCGTACGAATTATTGCTTTCAGTATTATATGATGTTCTAAATTCAGTATCCAAGTTTTATAACAGCCTATGCTTACTGAATGCTACCTAAGTTTTGACATGAGTGTGCTGATTAGTTCTTAGCTCATAATTTCTATTGAATTAGGTAGCAATGTGAGTTGTCTATGACTGTCTTTATGTTGGAGATCCTTAATTTCTACTTCTTTGATCTCTTCTGAGGAAAAAATGTTAGCACACAACTAGGATTTGATTGCGACAACTGTAAGCCAACCAGGTAACACTACAATTATGCAGTAATTAGTGTAACCATGGTTTGCTTCTTTGCTAGTGGTTTGATACTCATCTATGGCATCTACATACCAAATTAAAGGTCCATGTATCGAATTTGAGATAAATTATAGTACCATATACATTGTCATGATTTGTACATATAGATCGAATGATCATCTGAAAGGCATGATTTTTTTTAATGTACTTGCTATGATTTGTACATATAGTGAAATCAAATTCCAAAAATAGGCTCAAAATAAAAAATTATATTTATAAGTAAAGCTTAGCAATATATAATTTCTAGACAATTGTTAACAAAAGGAGTGATTGGCTTCAATTATCAAGGTACATTTACAATTCAAGTGGGATTCTCATTTGGGGGGTTTTCAATAGAGATGTAGAGGGCAAGGCCAAATTGGTTGGTCATACCCATTTCTTATTGGGGTAGTATGAGATGTTGTATTTTTTTCATTATAAATTTTGAATTCGAATTATTAAATTAAAAAATAAAATTTAAGAAAGTTAATTTATTAATAGATAGATTATTTAAATAAATTTTCAATGGGTAAAAAAAAGATAGTTCGTTATAAAAGTGTCATTATCAAAGGAATGACAAACATCAAATCTCAGACCCTCTCATTCCATAGCATCTATATTCCATTTTTTGGGACAAGATCCAACACCAGTCCTAAGGGGTCGTTTCACCACTTGGGTCCTAGAGGGGTCTTACGTATTATGCCTTGGGCACGCAACGCAGAGAGAAGGAGAGAGAGAGATGATTGATGTGGAGTGGGCAATGGAATTCCCCCAATCTGCATAACAGAGATCCGATAAATCCGTTGACGAGTCTCGTCCACACGGGTACCCTCTCGTGCACGCGCATTTCCAATCTTGCGTGAACTCTACTTTCTTCCCTTATCTTTACATCACTTGGGTAAAGATTTTCACATGCTAATACTTAGGAGCAGCAGGCACTATAGTAGTTCTTTTTAACTAATATTTATGGAGATTAGTGTCAAGATATTAAACTGTGATTTCAAATTTAAATGTCAAAAATAAAAAAATTAAAATTTTAAATTAAATTTTATAATAATCAAATTAAATTAATCGAATAACTCGAATATTGATTTATCAAGAGTAAAAAAAAACTACAGTAGTCCTTTTTTACAAGCAGAGGTACTGTGCAGTTTATTACTTTCAAGAAGAGCCTTTCTTTTTCTTCTTATTTCTATATAATATAAAATAATATTTTAATTTATAAATACATTTCTCATTATAATAACAAAATTTTTGCATAAGCAAAATATATATATTTTTTTATATTATCCAAAAAAAGAAAAATATCAATAAGAAAGGGCAAGTACGCTGAGCAGATGACAGACCATGGGTAGGAGGATGTAGAAATTCAAGCTGGGGGACTCTAAAATAAATGAAAGACTCTACACAAATCTATTTGAAGGAGGGAATATTCTCCGGTACGTTACCTCATTTTTTACGATACAGTATCATAATAATAAAAAGAGTTTATTAGATAAATATTCTGATTTATGCTAAGGTTTATATTACTCATAAATATAGTCGATTTATGATAAATAGAACCCTATTAATAATAATAAAAAAAATCTCAATTTATGATAAGATCTATTTTATTGTAAATAGTACTTTCATTTATTATTATTTTTTTTACCTTGACTTGGCCATCACCTGGTATCTGGAGTTTCGTCCCGACTAATCTGGGTCGACCTGCTTCGAGCCTATTATTGGGGGAGGTCTCCTAATGGTGTTTTTTCGTACCCAATGAGACTCGAATCCAAATACTTGATTAAGGGATAAGGTGTCATTCCCACCATACCAACAAATCATTGATTATTTTCATTTATTATAATAGTATTGTACCGTAAAAAATAAGTTACAATTCCATAAAATTCTCTTAAATGAAAGACTCTTAGGCAAATTGATTTGTGGTCGAAAAGTAGCTTATTTAACGCGGGAGAAATAAAAAAAAAAAGACAACATGATTTGAAAAGAGAAAACCTTAATAGTGTGTTTGGAAAAGACATGAGAAAGTGAGGTAAGGAAAAGGATGAGAAAGGGAGGGAAATGATATTAAAATAAAAAATCATGTTTGGTTAGACGAGAGAAAGGAAGAGAATATAATAGAAAAATATACAAATTTATTATTTTATCCTTTCTATTTTTATTAGAGTTTTAAAATATGTGATATTAAAGTAAATTTGGTATTTATTATTTTAAAAGGGAATCCCTCCCCTCCAAAACCCACTGATTTGGTGGAATTGAAAATTTTGGTTTGGAAGGTTTCATAGAAACTCTCCATTTTCCTCCCCTCAAATTAATTATTTTGTCAAACGTGAGTGGATTATTTAGAATCCCTCCCTTTCCCACTCAATCCCTCCATCCAAATCAAACTCTCAAAAGAGAAATATTACTTTCAAAGAAAATATTATTAATCATGAATGTCAAAATAATGAAACACTATAAGTATTTATAGGGAATGCAAACCTCATAAATTAGAAAACTAGAGAAATATAAAAACTAGAAAAATTTGTAAACTAAAACTAAAAAAATTAAAAAACTAGAGATATTAAGAAACTTTAAATATTAAGAAATTATAAAAATTAGAAATTAATTAAATTAACGGATCTCTTTTTCTTTTCTTGAGTCTCCCGAATAATTATTGAAAATTTATCCCACGTCATTATTAAAGAAAGTTCTTCTCTACACACTTGCAAAGTGAGATAATAAATGCGAGAATCGGTGAGATTAGAAGAGTAATTAAGGAAACTAAATCAATATCAACAATACAAAGAGTAGCCTAGGGAAGGCTATAAATGATCTTGGAAAACATAGATGAAGACATCTCTCCCGACCACATCAACATCAAACCATTCATGCTGCTTGCATAATTTAGGATAAGTTTGGTTTGTGGAGAGAAGGGAAAAGGGGTGGGAGAAGGGAAGAGAGAGATTTACTTTATTTGGTGAAAATAAATATATATATTTTTTATTTTGTTTGGTAGGAATAGAAGGAAAAAAATGAGTATTATTTTTATTTGTTTGGTTGGAGCGAAAAGTAGAGAGAAGAAAATACATATTACTTTTCTTAAACTATATAAAATTGAAAAAATAAAAGGATAATTTTGTCCACATTTTTATTACAACCTCAATCTGCCAACAAGTAAAAGAAAATTTTTTCTGACGTGGAGGGGTTTCTATTTCACATCTCTTTTTACTTCAAACAAATGTGAGTAATCTTCTGTTTCATTTCTCTTTTCCTCCCGGTTTACACCTCAACCAAACTTATTGTTAGAGTTAGGCCCTTATCTTTCCTCATTAACTTGTTCTATTATGTTTATTGTTCTCAAAGTTTGAGAATGCCTATACTTCTCTCTTTACATTCCTATTGCTGCCTTATTATTTCCTTTTAGTAGTTTGGGTTGCCTTTACCTTGTGGTTTAAGTGCTTTATTTTTATTTTTTATTGATAGCATTAATAATTTAATAATTGGTTTCTTAAAACTAATACCATTATTTGTGATTTGAACAAATTATTCAGGGATGAAAGTAAATTATTCTGCGATTAAGAATTCAAATGAATTTTTTTAAAAGCATGGGGGAAAGTCGAGAGAATCCAGGTTTATGTCCGCATTCCAATTCCCCTAAAACGGACGGGAGCACCCTTTAGGACAAAAGAGTGGCTGCGGTGAACACGCACGCTCTAGAGATGAGTGTGGAACTCCATAATGGCATCTTGTCACATAAATCTCCCCGCCATGGTAGTGTCTTTTCAACACCATAACCCCACCATCTCTGACTCTATCTGCAGCCACCCTCATCCCATCTGCTCTCGCTCTCTCTCTCTATCTCCTTCTCACACAGTCAACAAATCCCAATGACATTCCTTCAAAACATCTCCCACTCTCTCCATCAAGAATTATATATTTAAATTTTTTCCATAGTAATATATTTTTTAGTTATAATTTCTTAAAGATGCATAAACTTATTAAATAAATTTAATTTTTTTAAAAATTATTTTTTTATCTATTAAGTTGAAAGGAGGACAAAAAAAGAATGATACATCCCATATAACATTAGAACCAAATGTAGTTGAAGCATCACTTTTGGACAAATTAGTGGCGTGGCAATCAACAAAGGCTTCGTACTACGCACTATCTTGAAAATCGCGTGAACGAAATAGACGAAAATCCACAATAACTCCAAGGAACCCCTTCTCCGACTCTGCTTGATCCCCTAATTGCAGTTGCCATTTTTCACTTCCAAATTTTACACCGAGAGAGAGAATTGATTGCTAGGGAAATTATTAAATGAATAAAATTTGAGTCTCAAAGAACCAAAAACACAAGCACCCAGAATCCAAAAATGTCAATGGAAACAAAAACCAGCAAGAAATGAGGGAGAGACAACGTTGGCAACCAGAAGAAGACGCAATCCTAAGAGCTTACGTGAAACAATACGGCCCAAAAGAATGGAATCTCATTTCACAGCGCATGTCAAAACCCTTAAACAGAGATCCCAAATCATGTCTCGAACGTTGGAAAAACTACCTCAAGCCAGGAATCAAGAAGGGCTCTCTAACCCCAGAAGAGCAGAGGCTAGTCATCTCTCTCCAGGCAAAATATGGCAACAAGTGGAAGAAAATAGCCTCTGAAGTCCCCGGAAGAACCGCCAAAAGGCTTGGTAAATGGTGGGAGGTTTTTAAGGAAAAACAGCTGAAAGAGAAAGAAAAGGGCAATTCGGTGAAAACCCATCTCCGGCGGACCTCACCGGATACGCGCTGCGCGGTTTCCGGAAATGGGTCGTCGCCAGAGGGGAAGTATGATCACATTTTGGAGACATTTGCGGAAAAATATGTTCAGGTTCAGCCGAGCATGTTTTTCCCAATTCCTATGATTCCAAGTTGGATGGGTAACAAAACGACGCCATTTCCACGTGACCCAGTTGCGGTGGACCCGGATCCCAACCGGTTCAACCAAATGGGTACTCTGGTGCAGTACTGTAGGGAGGTTGAAGACGGGAGAGAGAGCTGGTTGCAGCATAAGAAAGAGGCAAGTTGGAGGCTGAGTAGGTTGGAGAAGCAGTTGGAGGCAGAGAAGGCAAGGAAGAGGAGGGAGAAAACGGAGGAGATTGAAGAGAAAATTAGGGGGTTGAGAAAGGAAGACGTGGGGTTTTTGTGGAGGTTAGAGAGTGAGTGTAGAGAGAAGCTGTTTTGTTTGAAAAGAGAGGCAGAGATTGAAGAGAGTAAGTTAATGGAGAATTGGTTGAGTAAGCATGTTAAGCTTGTAAAACTTGTTGACAAGATTAGGCATTTTGGGGTTGGGTCTGGGGTTCATCTTGGGTTATCTGTAACAACAAGAGATTTTAATTAACCATGTCATGGTTTTGTAAATGAAAATTTTCCATTCCTTTTTTTTGGGGGGGGGGATGTTGGCCATTTTTACAACTTTTTACCTCGTCTCTAGGTCCTATGGCCATAGCTACCAACAATTCTTGAAACAATCCAGAATAGTTCATTAGTTTGGATACCACGATATTGTATCCTACACCTATATCTACTACAATCTTTGAAACTTGTCGTCCTTTGTGTGCCCCCGACATCTAACCCTAATCACAGTCTCAGAACTGGATGAATCCGAAACCCGAATTCAACCCGTTTCGATTTATGGTTCTTAAAGTTTAGGCTTTGTCCAATTATTATTATTATTTTCACAATTTTGTTGACACCCGCACAACCTAAATACATATATATATATATTTAAAAAAGATATTCTTAATTTAATAATTATGTTATAATTAAAAGGCCAAAATTATAAAATTTGAGAAATTTTGAGAAGTATTTGCAAATGTTCTATTAAAAATTCAATTCAGGCCGAGTACGCTTCAAACTTTAGAAATTGAATTATATAACCTTCCTAAATAGATAGCATCAATTTTTCGGTCAAGGACATAGAGAAGTCACAAAATAAAAATTACAACTTTAAATTAAAAAAAAATATATTGAAATAGAAAAAATGACTACCAAGAAGGGGATGGCAATGATGAATTTTCCATTGAGAATTTTTTATGCTAGATTTTTTACTTGGTTCATGAAATGCTTGGGATCGATTTGCATCTTCACTTTTTTGCTTTTGTATTCTTGATACGAAATTTAAAATTGATTGATATAATAGAAATTGTATGATATGTTATTTTCAAAGCAAAGCAAAATAGTTTCCTACCATGCCACCAACTTGACGTAATAATTCTATTCAAATTTGGAATTTTTATTGTTATTATTCTTTATTTTACTTAGAATATTTTAATAAAAAAAAGAAAATTTATATAAAAGGGGTAATTTTGTATGCAAATCTCCTAATATTTTGACACGTGCTTTTTTTTTTTTTTTTTTAACATCTCAAGGGATTTGACTTTTGAAGGTGACCTTTGCGAGTCCTTTTGTATATTTCGGCCAACAAAAGAGGATTGCTCTGGACCAAACTCCCAATTGGTGTAGGCATAGAGCGCTGACTTTCCTTATCCATAAGTTTTGGGCTCTGAGTACTAGTAATAAAGAAATATGATTTAAAAAAAATCAATTTTTTTTAATAGATTCTGTAATATTCAGATCAAATTAGTCGAATAAAATTCGAATATCAATTGGTGGTGAGAAAATCTACTTACACCGTTAAAAAAAAAAAATGTATTGCTCTGGGCTCCCTTAAAAGGACTGGGCTCAAACCTGTCAGCCCTTCTTTAAAAATTGGGCTATACTATTCTACAAATTTGGGGGCCCATAAGCTGTTTTTGATCCTATTGATATCAGGAAGAAGGCAATTCTAGGCTTATGCAATGTTGGACTGGCTTTGGGTGAATCATCTAACCCACTTCATCATCTTATTGGGCTAAAACCCCATCTTGATGGAGTACCCTAAAAACTTGCTAAACATGTCAAATTTAGTACCTAGTTTTCGGCCAACCAGTGTTCCGCCTCCATTGAAACAACATTGGTCGTGCTCCTAAATTCATTATTTTAATTATTTGGTTCAAAATATGTTTTGCACACATTATGGTGGAAAAGATTTTGTAATTATTTTTTGACTAGTTATTCTACTTAAAAATTCTGAAATAAATAACTAATTAAATAAGAATATATATATATAATTATGCTTGGATTAGAGAAGTCCTTTTCTTTTCTTTTCTTTTTTTTTTTTTCAAAATAAAGTTTAGCTACAATAAATGGCTTGAAAAAAGAGAAAAAATATAACATGCATTGCCAAATCACATTTCATGGGCTAAGATCATCTAGGAGTCTTGAACCGGTGCTTATAATTTATCATGCATGGAATCTAAAGAAATGCCAATTCTGATCTCAGAGAGAGAGAGAGAGAGAGAGAGAGAGGTTTTACATCGAAAGGTTCACAAAAGGTCTTGTCCTGTCAGAGGAATCAAAATCTTGGGATAAATCAAAAAACTTGGGATGCGATTACTTAAAAAATCAATAATAATAAAAAAGTAGAGAGAAGATTTTAATTATTTTTATGTGGCCAACAGAACTGGAAGCAATGTCCTAGGAAAGGAAAGGTGGCCATTTTATTAAAAGAAAATACAAAAGAGCGGGTCATTTCGTTTGCTTTGCCTACTCCATCACGGGCAGCGACCATGTCTCTCACGGGTGTGTCACGTGCTTCCCTGTCCTCCTTGTATGGTACAACCATGTCTTTTTCTATTACATTTTCAACAAAACCAGCATGGAACACTTGGACCAAACTTGTCCCATTTTCTTCCTTGTGCTGTCGTTCTTATATTTATTTGATCTCCGTTGTCTCCCACACACCTCAAATATCTTCTCTCTCTCTAAATTGTATTATAAGTTTATTAAATACACATAATACTTCTAAAATCTATTTGTCAACTTCAGAAATTTTCAATTCAATTATGAAAATCTGAAGCTTCATACTCAAATATCTGCCTCAAACAGAGAGGAAAAGGCTTGTCCTGTTGGACGACAGGACATTCATGGGCCCATTTCAATTAATGGACCAAGCCCATTATCAACTAGGGCTATGATAAATCCACAGATACGGACCCACATACTTTATTGGTCCGCACTATAACCCTTTAAGTAAGGTTTCAGGTCATAACAGATATCGAGAGAATTTTATCTTTTAAGGATCTAATCTAATTTAAATTAGATTTAATTCAATATAATTATCAGATATTAATGATTTATAAAAAAAAAATCTTAAACTCAAAATTTTGTTTAAGAGGTACCACTGAATAACTAGACAATTGATACTCTCCAAGGTTGCTATTTCTATTATTGGCGTAATTCTTTTTTTTTTTTTCATAAAGATATTGTTTAGCCTACTCTGACAACACTATGGTGCAGGTGAATAATAAAAGGACTTACATTGTCTGAAGTGTTTAAGGAAAATGTTGTAATTGACAGACTCTTTTATGAAAAATTTTCTGAAAAATATTAATATTTGGAATGCGAGTTTTCAAATTAAAATTATTTTTCAAAAACGCTTTTTCTATATGTTTTGTCGATATCACTAAGCAAAACTTTAACTTCTGTAAGCTAATCTGAATATAAAAGAAAAAGGGGAAATGTATGGTTGTCCCATGTTTTCTTTATTGTTACCCTAGTTTTTTTTTTTTGATTTAAATCTTTTTTTTTTGAATTTTTTTTTTATCCAATTCATTCCTCTTTTTATTTTTTTACTTAGTTTTATTTTTTTGTTTAATTCCTTTGTTTTTTCTTTTGGACATAGGTTTTTATCTTTTTATTTTTTTACTCCACTTGTTGATCATAGTTTTATTTTTTTATTTTTTCGTTCATATCCTTCATCTTTTTTTGAACCTTTTTTCTGGTACAGATTCTTTCCCTCTTTATTTTTTTACCCTATTTCTTTCACTTAAGTCTTCTTTTTTGACTCTTTTTTTTTTTTTCATTCGGGTCCTTCTTCCTTTATTTTTTTACTCAGTTTTATTTTTCGTTTAACCCTTTCATTTTTTTAATATAAGTTTTTTCCTTTTTGTTTTTTTGCCCACTTGTTGATCACAGTTTTTTTTTTAATTTTTTTGTTCATGTCCTTCCTCTTTTTTTGGACATTTTTTTTATTCAGTTCATTCTTTTTTTTTAAAAAAATTTACTCAATTTTCTTTTTCATTTAAGTCCTTCATTTTTTTGACATAGTTTTTTCCCCTCTTGTTTTTTTGCCCCACTTCTCCATGACGCGCTCAGATAGTTGTCCATTTATTTTCAAACCATAGTTTTTTTTTTTTTCCATTCATGTTCTTCCTTTTTTTTTTACCTTTTTTATTTTCATTCAGGCTCTTCTTTTTAAAAATTTTTTTTTTTACCCAATTTCCTTAAGTCCTTCATTTTTTGGGTAATAGGTTTTTCCCCCTTTTTTGGCTCCACTTGTTCATTCAAATCCTTACTCTTTTTTTGACCCAGTCTTTTTTGTCACTTGAATCCTTTATTTTTTTTTGAACATAAGTTTTTCCATTTTTGTTTTTTTAGGCCTCGCGGATTTTCATTTCTTTATTTTTAAACCATAGTTTTTTTTTTCTATTTAGATCGTTCTTTTTATTTTTGACCCTTTTCTCTTTTTATTTTTCCCATTTTTTCTCTCTTAAGTCCTTCATTTTTTAGAACAGATGTTTTTCCCCCTTTTTTGGCCATACTTGTCTATTCCGGTCTTTGTTTTTTGGACCTCGTCTTTTTTTTTTTTTTTTTGAATCTTTCGTCTTTTTTGAATATATGTTTTTTCCCTTTTAATTTTTTTTTGATCCCATGGATTGTCGTCCTTTTATTTTTGGAGTATAGTTTTTTTTCCAGATCTTTACTCTTTTTATTTTTGACTATTTTTTCCTCTTAAATGTTTCGTCTTTTTTGATATAGATTTTTTCCTTTTTACTTTTTTGCCTCACAGATCATCATCTATTTATTTCTATTACTTTTTTACTCCACTTGTTATCCTTTTTTTTTTTTTTTTACCTCATTCATTGGCTTTTTCTAGATCTCCAGTGACTGGCCTCTTTTTTTTTTCTTTGTCATTAATATACATTGTATTTTTCATTGATTTAAACAATAATTTAGTTTAAATATTAAGAAAATTATAAATTTAGTAACTATTTGACAATGAAAAAATACAATCCACATATTGTGAGTATCTCACGCTAACTCTAAGTGTAAAAAAAAAAGAGACTACTAGGTATGATCATTTTCTCACGTGATCAACATTTGATCTCTCTTTAAAAAATTCAAAAAGTTATTTGAGTCTGTATATGTCGCTGCTTAGTACTTGTTTACTATTTCCACCTGTCACTTTACTTTTAAAATTTAGATATTCCTTTGAAACTTTAGATAGCACATTTAAATAATGTAAATCTCAAAAATAAGATTGATTCGAGTTATTTTGGTCTAACATTGTCAAAATAATATGTTACAATCGAAATTTTAATGTTTTGAATTGTGTTATCTATAATTTGACAATTATATTATAACTTTAACAAATTATAATTATTTTTAATTATTTCTTTTCACGGTACACACTGCACCACGTGTAACGTGTCCATCACCTACAAGTATAATCATAACTTAGAATCCCCCTAAGCCAACATTCAAATGATTTCTTGCACGCACATGCATGTGGGAGAAAAATCTTTATATCATAAGCTTTATGATGAGTTGAAAGCATGGATAATTCTTTTTCAATAGTAGAGATACGTCTCATTTAAACTCATCTGAGCCTTATTATGAAAATTTTTCTCTAAACACTCCCCTTACATGTTGGATATTTTTATCCAATCGCACAGAATTTTTAAATGAAATGGAAAGAAATTTATTATGATTCGAATTTTGAATCTGCTGCCTTGATATTATTTTATACTTTGCATAATTATTGTCTCTTTTAAAAAATTAAGTTAGGAGAAAAAATTATTAATTATTTTGTATTTTAACATTATCAAAACACAATAATAACACGATATTAAGATTAGCTCACTATTATTATTTTATTAAATGTTTTTAGAGCAAGAGAGTAGATATATTTTCCACTTTACGATGATAATTTTTTTTTTATTTTTATATATACTGAGATTTAAATTTGAACTATTATAAAGTAAAACGAGTGATGTTAATTGAGTCGAAGGTTATCGGCACTTTACAATGGCAACTTGTGAGACTAGCCAAAAATAAACTGTCTTTTCTAATATTTGGTGATTGTTAAACATGCCATGTAGTATCAAATTGTGCAATTAGGTAAAAGCTTAACCAAAGATGAGTGCCCACCAAGAGAAAGATTTGATTTTGTCAATGAGTATTGACTGGATTTGCTGAGAAACAGAAATTAACAGAGAATTATATGATTGACATTGTCTTTGCTTTGTACTTTCGCATGTTTCCCCTTGATAAAAAATTCGGGATTTGGTGTCTGAACATGTTCACTACTTGCCTTTTTCGGGACTTGTGTAAACTAACCTCGGAGTTCTCTATACTCAAGACAAGACACTAAAATATTATTTGTTAATAATGCTTTGTTACTGGTAAGCGTGGCTTGATCTCTTCCCTTAAACTATTTTTGTCATCTTAGTACACAATCTCTCTCTTATTTTGTTGTGAATTCAATAGTATACAGAAATTTTTTTAAGTTATCGACATTTAAACATATTTAAACATATTGTTATAAATTTATTCGACATGTACCTATATATTGATTCAACAAATGATCATTGATATTTATTAAGTAAAATTTTAAATTTAAATTTTTTGTATAAAAAAATAGATAATGAGAGAATTTTGTATTTTAAGAGTTTAAGTCGTACCTAAGCGAATTTAATAGGGATTTAACTTGATAATCGAATATTGATTATTTATTTTAAAAAATTAAATTTATTAAACATGTTCTTATGGAAAACTTTGTGTAAGATTTTCTTTTTTTTTTTTTTAATTCATTTGAAAGTTTGTAGGCATGTATTACATGATTTTTTTTCATACAATTATTAAATAACTTATAATTATTATTACGATTGGAAACTATTTCATCAAAAGAAATTATTGAACATTTTTGGCAATATATGCTTGTGTATTGATTTAAAATTTTTAACCCCTTGAACTAATTTAAAAGGAGAGGGCTATTTTTTACTATTATTGTTGTAGAAATCTTTATATTTTTATTTGTAGTTGTTGAGCACATCTTTAAAGTTCCCCCCACCTCTTATTTGACCCATTGTGACAAGTACCATGGGAGGAACACAAGACTGAGACGATGCATGAGGGTTTTTTTTTTTTTTTTGCTTTATTTCAAGTTTTGATTTTTTACTTAAATGAAGTTATAATTAATAGTTTTGACTATAGAAAATTTTAATTTGTATTTCCTAATTTTAAAATGCTTTGTTTGAGTGTCTTATGATTGTAATCTTAAGCAATATAGGAAGAAGTACAGAGCACAATACATATAGGGATTTGTTTTTGTTTATTTGCTTTATTTTTGGTCAAGCAATTCAAGAATTTATAATATTTGCTGAGTCTTAAGAAGTCATTCTCATTGATTTTTGTGCTTTTAAAGCATATATTAAACTTACAAATCTTTTAGTAATCAATGATGAGTTCTTCCTTTTTATAAAGTGATTCATAAGCCTTCACCAAAATTTAGTATGACAACAATCATAACATAATTGTACAAAAATAAGTCAATGCCTATGTTGTGGAAATTTATTTATTTATTTTTTAGAAATCAAATTAAACATTTAAAAAAGAACAATGATTTAGTAGGATTAATAACATGAAAATGTTTACGGTCTGCTGTATTATGTATTTTTCTTTATTTATATAATAAATTAGTTAAGGTATTCTCAGTTATAATTTAATTTGTAATATGAGCAAAAGTGAGACTGCAAATTTAAGTGCAAATAAAAATTTTCTTTTCTTTTTTTTTTTTCTTTTCTTTTTGCCTAAGCAGATTTTTTTTCCCTTAACATTGCCTAAGCAGAATTTGTAGTCAGTGTGTGAAGAAAATTCTAATAGGGTCTAAATTAGAAAAATAAAAGAACAAATTATATGTTTGACTGTTGAGTTAATTAAATGTAAAGAGTGAGTATTCAAAGGATGCATTTGATCATCAAAACCCTTCAATTAAAACTTGGGAATGGAATGGATAGCCCTTTCATCCCTCACCCCCAGCAAACCAATTTCATATTTCTTGGATTCTCCACCACAATTATCCTCCTTTCTTTGATTATTTTTGTTATTTCGTGGACGCATATATATATATATATATATATATGTATATATCAGTGTAATTAATTAATATAGATGTAGAGTGACGTGGGACGAGAGAGAGAGAGAGAGAGAGAGAGAGAGGTTGGGAGGGAAGGACCCAAGAAGACGTGTCTACCGGGGTTTGGACCACACATTAGCTTTTCTAACTATAAGAATCCCCGACTGCCATTTTTCCCCTCAACACACACTTCTACTACTTTGAATCCATCTCTCTATCTCTCTCTCTTCTAACACTAGAATTTACAAGAGAGATTAAAGGAGAGGTGTTGTGTGGAGTTGAGAAGAAAATATGAGGACTAACAGTGGAAGAAGAGCAAGCATGGGTGTGGGAGCTGGAAACTTTTCGACCAAAAAATCAAAAATGTCAAGCAGAGGACTTGGAAGGTTTCTTAGAGAACAGAGAGGAAGGCTTTACATAATTAGGAGGTGTGTTGTTATGCTCATCTGCTGGCAGGACTAACAAAGCCCCCTTCCCCCAAAAAAAAATAGAAACATCAAATTTTGTAGATTATTTAGTACTAAAGTTAGTCTCTTCCCTTTTATCTATTATCAAGTATAATGGATTCTCTCTTCTCTCCTCTCTCTCTCTCTCTCTCTCTCTCTCTCTCTCTCTCATTTATCGGTTCATGTAAGTAGCTTATAGCCAGAAAAAGTGCACTGATAATTGTTAGCAAAGGTTGTAGCAATATGATCTTGGAAGTTTGTTTTGTAAATATATGATGATATTCATGTTAAGAGCTTATGTACACTTCCTAATTTCAAGTAAAGAAAATCTTTCTGCTTTATAATATTAGTCCTTTCCCCTCTCTTCTCCTTTAGTTTTATATCCACCCGTCGAGAGAGAAAATCATATAGGAGAAGTCCTCCAAACCAAGCTAGATGTAAACATTAGAAAAATGCTACCATAAATCATAAGAATTATATTTAATGAAACCTTTTGCAAGAATCTTAACAATCTTGATACCCTTTCATTAAACAGGATAATTCTGATTGTGCCCGATCAAATCACACCAAACCCAGAAGAAGAAAATTTTCAATTTTCTGTGAATCCTATGATGATTTAACCTTCTTGTGTGTCTACGTTGCTGTTTGGGAGCCTTTGATTGTCTTGTCAACTCAGAAATTTTTTTCTCATCTCCAATGGATTCCCAAGGGAAGGAAAAGAAAAAAGAAAGTACCAATCAAACATATTTGTGATGATCACTCATACTCACATGGAGACCTCTGCACCCAATCAAGTACCTGATGGGACACATATATAAAATTATACATGTCTGAGTGTGTTTTGTGTTGCCAAATTTAATTCTCACTCTTCCACCCGTGACTTCTCCCTTTTTTTGGGGTTAACTTTTACTTTTATTAGCTAAAATTTGCAAAGATTTTCTATTTGATTTCAAGTTATAAGAATTTCCTAAACTCTTTAAATGAAATGATTAGATATTAAAAATATCAAGTTTACACACTATATATATATATATATATATTTTTATAGATATAAGTTTAGTACGAATGATTACATTTACAAATAATATTATCTTTTAATTTTGAAGTCATCTTTTTTTTTTTTTTTTTTTTTTTTAAAGCAAGAAATAAAATTGGACTCGCAAAATTGAACAAGAAACTAGGAAACTGATCTATCTAATAAGACATATGAATCGCGTACATTAAAATAGTTTAAAATTTAAATTGTGTTGTTTCGCTCTGGTTGGACGATTGTAACGATCTGTATCAAAATTTTTGTTCTTTAGTCTTGCCCCCTTCTTTATTTTGATTAAACATTTTCAATTTTCAAATACTTAGGATTAGTACTTTTCTTTAATTGTCAAATTTTAATGAGCCTAGAAAACAAGATGCCAAAGTTTGAAAGTAAAACTTTCAAGCAATGCCAATTGCCAACAAGGATGCATATCCTAAAGAAAAACCATCGCTTTCTCCTGATGTAGCACAAATTTGGGCCACGTTAAACAAAATTCAATTGGAAACAGACATCAAATAATAATAATAATAATAAAAAAAGTGGCTTGATTGACAATTATGTGAGGATTACCTAACCCTAGAGTATAGAAACTTACATGAAAGTGGGATTTTTGGTATGGCATATGGTATATACCAAAACTCATGTTTGCTTCTCCTATCCAACTAAATTCTCATGTTACCTGCTCTAGCTTAGCTATCACTTTGAACCATTTGGGTAACACAACTTTTACAACCACAGGGTTGCTGTAAAGCATTTGGTTTCCAAATTTTCATCTGCAAAAGTCTTTTGAGCATTTATGATGCTTGATTTTTTTTGGAAAAAAGTGATGGGTCATTTTATCATGCATAGTTTTTAGGCAAGCAAATATCTTTCAGAAAAAGTGAATAGCTCATAGTGCCACACAACTTTAGGTTTGGAATTTACAATGTTGAGGTGTTATTATAATTAAGCAATTAGTGTACATGTTTGTACAATAGTTGGGCACCTAAAGCAATTATTGTTGTTTCTCAGTTTATGCTAATTCCATAAAGCTTTTATATCTTTTTTTTTTTTTTATAATAAACATACTATTTTTCTACAAAATTTGTTTTCATTATAAAGATGTAATTTTGAACATTACAAAAGGGAAGACGAACCCACTCAATAATTTTGTTCCCAAAGAGGTTTTTTTTTTTTTTATTTAAATGATCGATATTCAATAATTATATTATTCCAACTTTACATTATTGTTCCTCAATTGACCTTACAAAGTAAGTCTTTACGTTTTGGGGACTAAGGCATGGCCAATCCCCTTTTTTTTAGGTGGGATCCATTTCAACCAATAATCTAGTGCACGTGCAAAAGTATGTGTCTTGCTCAGAGATAAGTCAGATTCCTACAGTGATTGCTTACTGTTCGTATTTTGGTCCCCCACCCCCCCAAAATGAAGGGGCTAAAGTAAAATGTGACAAAAGTAAAAAGGAAATAAAAGAGAGAAGCAAATTTAGAGTAGGATTTTGCTGGCCAAAAGTTTGAATCCAAGTTCTGGAGAATCCCTATCAAGCATTTTGCTCGGGGAACCAAATCACTTAAAAACTACAAGTTATGTCAAAATTATGGTATTAAAGCCCTTAACTTCAGGGTGGTTGCGCCTCCGTCTTGGCAGATATTTGCTAGTTTGTACCGAAAAGTCATACCTGTAGAAATATCTCTATCGTTCTCCCTACGTTCCTCCTTTCTCCCGTCTAACCACCCTAGCAATCGAGCATTGAAAGAGTCTGACTGATTGCCATCAGCAAAAGTGAGTGACTTTGGTGGCAGGTCAAAGGTTTCAAGTGGAAGTGGATAGGTGTAAGAGCTGAAGAAAGTGGTTCTTGAGCTAATTTTGAAGTTTTCTATCCCTAGGCAAAAATCTCAAGGTCTAGGAGCAATTTGGTCCCAGCCACAATCACATGTAATCACTAATCAGCGCGGTTTTGCTCATGAAGTTGGCCATCATTCCTTGGTCGGATGTCATCAAAAGTTCGTCCGATATGAGGGGGTGGTGGTGGTATCCTTGTGTCCTCTCGGCCATGTATTCCGTCTAGTTTTAATAATAATAATAATAATAATAATAATAATAATAATAATAATAATAATAATAATAATAATAATAATAATAATGATAATGTGATTCACAAAGTGAGGTCATGGGGGTTTCATTTTGGTAACCGATTTTGATGTAGGTATAATTGGTTTGTCAAAGATGGATTGTTGTGCCGATAGAACCCCAGGTAATTTTCCACATACCCTATCAAAATCTTTCAAGAGAAATTTGATTGTTCAATATTAAAAATAATTTATATATACAACCAATAAATGGTTGGCACGTTCAAAAGGATGTTCGACAGAGCTTTGATTGGGTCAAATGGCCACCCACGTGCAATTCTTAACATCTTGCCTCCAAACACCATCATCACATGTGTGAATCGTCTCCTCTCTCTCTCTCTCTCTCTCATTTCAAATTCAATGGCTTGCTTGATGACTTTGTCTTTGTCCCCAATCAATTGAGGGTGATCTTGCCCTTCCCCATTCTTCTTCTTCTTTCCTTATATTGCGACGTGGAGAAAGACATTTGGCTAATGCCCCCCCTTCTTATGGAGTGCTATTGGTGTTCCTGGCCAATCCTGGAAGGTTGGGTGACTCTTTGCATCCTTGAAAATAAAGTTGGTCGGGATTAATTGGTCATGTTTATCATTTTTCTTATTTATTTTCTTTCTTTTATTAAGAAATTCCTTTTTAATAGTAAAATAGTTTTAAATTTTAATAATTATTTGTTTTTCTTTGGATTTGGTTCACCATCCGGTTTCTAGAGTTTTACTCTGACTATTCCGGATCAAGTCGCTGAAATCCTTCTTAGGGATTGAGCTCTCCCCAACATGGTTTGCTTCATCCAAAACTCGAATTCGAGTTCTCTAGATGGAATCTAGTGATTTACCCACTAAGACAACACATGTTGGATAAATTTTAATAACTATAATTTATTTAAAATTTGCGTATAAAAATTTATTTTTTATCATACATTTCTAAATCTACTAACTTCCTAATACACAAAAAGAAAAAAAGAATGTTTAAATCATTATAGATTTGTGACATTCTACACATTTGTTGAGTGTAGCAAAGTAATTTGCGATGTCATTATAATTTCAACTCAACCCAACAAAACTCATTCAATTTTGGAGGCCTTCGTAGACTTATTTATATTTAACTCAAAAATTTTATCAGTTAAATTTATTTTGAACGATTTATAAACTCATATGGTATATTAGATTTTCTATGAATTTATAAATTACTATTTATTTGTAATAATGAATTCTTATAAACTTTTTTTTAAAGCTTTGAAATGACTTAAATATAATTAATATTATATAAATAACTATTTATTGACTATAACAATGTAAACATGAAATAATGAAATATTAATAAAAGTATAATTTATTCAGTGCATATGTCAAAATAAAATAATTTATAAGTTGCATAGAGGAAAACATCAGGCTAGAGTTATTTATCTTATAAAAAGCTTATATATCTCATATGTATGTATTATTTCTCTTTACTATAATTTTTTGAATATAAAAAATATAATCTGACAATTGCTTGCATAATAATTTTTTTAGTGAAAAAATTTGAATTTGAATTTTAATATTTCTGAATGTTTTATTCATTTTTATGAGAGAAGTCTCCACATAAATAACAAAAAACGATATTTGTTGGAGATGGATTTGACTCCATAAATAATGAATCTCTTAATTCGAATGGAATAACTTGACCAGCTGATGCTCTTGATCGGTTAGACCTGTAAAAGACTATCGGAAGATGTTCTAATAGAGAAGATTCTGACACTCAAGTTAGAGAGTTGTTTTCGAATAGAGAGAAATAGACTGAAAGAAAACTTTGTATGTTTTTGTGTGCTATGTGTAGATCTCAAGAACGTACCTGACCGATTGACTTAGTGATATATATATAGTCTCAATATGTGAGAGTCGTGTGTATGTGAGGTGTTGAAACTCAAGTTTTCTTACAAGAGCGTCCTGATATTATGGAAATTATAGCGTAGGACTCTTTAAAATTTCAATTTCTTATCGGTTTGTAAAGTTTAGAGTGTCATGAAAATTCTTTTCATTATTGGCTACAATTTGAAGTCTTCTTTCTAATTACATAAGATTGCCTCCATGATTCAGGGAGCGTGAATATTATCTTAGCGGATCGAGTGACGATCACCAATTTTCGAAAAGGTACTGATGGTACAATACTTAATAAGTTTCCATAAATATTCATGGTTATCCAATAAGAAAAACAATTACCACTAAATTCAAATCTTTCCGTATTCCAGAGAATTCTAATTCTTGTAGACTCTTAAGAAGGAAGGAAATTTTTCTAAAATTAAAAGTCTTCCTTAAACCTAAGGAATTCTAAATCTTCCAAAAGTCTTTGATCACAATCCTAACCATTTTGAAAGAGTTCAGACAAATGGAAACTAAAGTTTTCTACACCCTTAGGGATGTTATAAATACAAAGTATAGACAACTATCAGAGGGAACTCAGTTTTTACACATGAGAGAAAGGTAAATCTATACATCAGTCAGATAGGGTTCCATACCCAATTCTATAAATCATTTAGAAGAGGTTCCATACCCAATTCTATATATCGGTCAGAAGGGAGGTTTCATATCCAATTCCATATATTATTCAGAGGAGGTTTCATACCCATTTACATACACTTATAAAGGCAGGGTTTCATGCTCAATCTTATATGATCAGAGGTACGCTTTTACTCTATACATGATCAGAGGTATGATATCTATGACTACTATCAATTTTTATTTTATTATTCATATTGACTTGAGCGTCGGAGTCCCTCTACTAGGTCAGTCCCAGTGGGATTTTTATAGGTTTTTTATCCGTGAAGAATCGATAAATACCACCATCATCGGATTCCCAATCGAGTCGGAAGAGCAGGTACTGTGGAGCAAAAATTGACTCCAATAAATTGGCGCCTTTCGTGGGAAATGACTAACTGATAAGCCAAAAAAACTTCGCACTCTATCTCATTTCGTCTCTCCTATCACCATAACTCCATCTACCCATTTCCGGGACGCCTCTTGATACGACAATCGGGTAAAATCTTTATGGTCGTCAACCTTGTTCTATTGTTGACTGAATTATCTTTTCAAATATGCACAATGAAACCTACCGATGAGATCTATCTCCCCGAACGGGTCATGCGTCCCGATCTACTAATGGAATTATCTTCCCGAACGGACCATGTCGTTCCGATCTACCGATGTGATCTATCTCCCCGAATGAGTTATGTCGTCCCGATCTATTGATGAGATCTATCTACTTGAATGGATCCATGTCGTCTCAATCTCCCGATAGTATCTATCTTCTCGAACGGACCATGTCGTTCCAATCTACCGATGGGATCTATCTCCCCGAACGGATAATGTCGCCTCGATCTACCGATAGGACCTATCTCCTCGAACGAGCCAATGTTGTCCCGATTTACCGATGTGATCTATCTCTTTGAATGAGCCATGTCGCCTTAATCTACCGATGGATTCTATCTCCCCGAACGGAATCATGTCCTCCTGATCTACTGATGGGATTTATCTCTCTGAACGGGTCATGTTGTCCCGATCTATCGATGGGATCTATTTTCCCGAACGGCCCCATGTCTCGCTGATCTACCGATGGGATCTATTTCCCCGAACGGGCTCATATCGCCTTGATCTATTGATGAGATTTATCTCCCCGAACAGGCAATGTCGCCCCAAACTACTGATGGTATCTATCTCACCGAACGGGTCTATGTCACCCCGATCTACCGATAGGATCTATTTCCCCGAACGGGCCATGTCGTCCCGATCTACCGATGGGATCTATCTTCTCGAATGGGCCATGTCACCTCGATCTACCGATGGAATCTATCTCCTCAAATGGGCAATGTCGTTTTGATCTACAGATGAGATCTATCTCCTCGAATAGGGCCATGTCGCCCTGGTCTACCGATGGGATCTATCTCCCCGAATGGGTCCATGTTGTCTCGATCTACCGATGGAATCTATATCTCCGAATGGGCCCATGTCGCCCTAAACTATCGATAAGATCTATTTCCCCGAATTAGCCTATGCCACACTGATCTACTGATCCAATTTATCTCCTCAAATTGGTCTATGGTGTCCTCGATCATTCAACTTTTCAGTCTCTCCACCGTTTGGCCTGTCGGCCTCTCAATCTCTTGTTAGTCTCTTAACCCTTGGATCGTTCGATTGTTCGACCTGTCGGTTTCTTCATCATTCGGTCTATCAGCCTTTCAATCTCTTGTCAGTCTCTCGATATCCGGATCTTTTGATCATTCGACCTGTCGTCTCTCTATTGATCGGCTGTCGGCTTCTCAATCTCTTGTCGGTTTCTTAACCTCTAGATCATTTGATCTTTCGACTTATTGGTCTCTCCATCGTTTGGCCTGTCGACCTCTCAATTTCTTATTAGTCTCTTGACCTTGGATTGTTCGATTTTTTGACCTACTCCATTGTTCGGCTTATCGATCTTTTAATCTCTTGTCGGTCTCTTGACCTCTGGATCATTCGATTCTTCAACCTATCAGTCTCTCTACCATTCAGCCTGTTAACCTCTCAATCTCTTAATAGTCTCTCGACCTCTTGACCATCCAAATCATCCAACCTATTAGTCTTTTGACCTATCAATTTCTCTATCGTTCGACTCTATCAATTTCTCTATCGTTCGACTTGTCAGTCTCTCAATCGTTTGATCTGTCGATCTCTCAGTTACTCGCTTTATAAATCTATCGACTCGTCGGTGTAAGGTCCCATTTTGAAAAATTATTAAGTCATGCTTTTGCATGTGTATTTTTCTTATTTTTGTTACATGCATTTAAATTATTTGTATTTTACTAGATTAAATTCATAAATTTTTATGTGTGAATGTAAGCTTCATTTGTTGTGGTCTTAACTATAGATTGGTAGGATATATTAGAGAATTATTGGAATAAACCTTTAAGAAAATTTAACTAAGGTTTAGTGTGGGTAAAGAAAATCAAACTAGGGTTTTGGTGTTGGCCCTATATTAATAAAAACAATACACATATTTTATTTCTTTACCACCACTTGCATTTGGTTGGGGCCACACCTCACTTTAGTAAAGTGTGTGTGTGAGAGAGAGAGAGAGAGAGAGAAACTAGAAAGCATACCTTTCCTCTTTTACAAAATGACAATTTTTGGATTCCAACTTTCTTCTCCAAAAACCACCCCCAAACTCTATGGAAACAACTATTTGAGCTTGAAATAACCTACCTCCATCTACATGCATACAGTCCCTAGCATAAAAAAGTGTAGAAAAGCTAAAAAACAAGGTTGGAACAAGCTAAAATCACATGAAAAGTTAGAGAGTTGGAGAAAGAGGCATATTGGAGAGTAAAGTTGATTTTGAAGTTTGGAAAGGTAAGTACCTTACATGTGTTTATTAAATTGATGCTTAATACTTTTATAAAATATGTTTTTGTATATATTTGTGTTGTTGGAATACAGCTGAAATGAATTAGGGGAAAGAAGAATCACATCATTGTATAAAACTCTAGACATCTTGTATGCTTAAGATTCTGACTATGCCTTAGTTTTTAGTCCATAACTTTTTCTGCATAACAGCAAATCGAGTGAGGTTTTCTTCTGATGAAACTAGATCCCTTACCTTTAAAATGACATATAATTTGCATAGTTTTGTTGAGTATTTAATTTTTGGTGAATTTTTAAATTGCCTTGATTACTATAAAATTCTGTTATGTTTTCATGAGCATGCTCTGTTTTTTAATTCATATCTTTTTCTGTACAATTGCAAATTGAATGAGGTTTTCTCTTGGAGAAAGTAGACTTCCATAGATTTGATATGAGATATAATCCGAATCATTTCATGAAGAAATGAAGTTTTGATGAATTTTCAAATTGGCCTGTTTAGTGTAGAAAGTTACCTTGTTTTCCGTCCTATTTCTGCTCTGAAATTCATTGTGATTTTTAGTTGCCTTCTATGCTGAATTAGGCTAAACTCCAAACATAAAACTTGTAGCCTTATGTCTTATCTTTAAATGTCCATTGGAATTACCTCAATCCGATATGTACAGAAGTTTTTATGATCATTTTTCTGTGACTGCACAAGTAGTATTGTAAACTATGAACTGCAACATGGTTTGATTTGGCTTTCCTTGTGTAGTTGGAATTGAATCTAGCTGTGAGCATCAAAGTTGTAGCCCTAAGTCTTAAGTGTGTGTGTGGCAATTTGATTCATCTCAATTCAGGTATTGCAGCTCGAGATATGATAGTGTTATTGATGCTTGCTGTGTATTGGAAATGCATGGAAATAACTCATAGGTGCGTTATGAGTTGGCTAACTATACGAACTATGCAATTGTGATGTTTGGAAATGGATTTTGTGAAATTCCTATGATAAATGGTAATGATTACCTTATGAGGAACATAATGAGAAAGTGATGACACGGAAATTACTCTGAAAGCTTATGCGAAGCTTGCAAGCGAATTTTGAGGAATATGGATGGCATATTGAGTTCCAAAACTTGTGCGAAGCCTGCAGGCGAAGCATGAGGAACTATGGTTATATCTCTTCTCCCTACGAGGGTAGAATTAGAATCAATAAAAGTATTTAAGGCGTCTAACCCAAAAGAAACTTAGATTCATTTAGGGATACC
This sequence comes from Dillenia turbinata, assembly GCA_037126225.1. Classification (NCBI taxonomy): domain Eukaryota; kingdom Viridiplantae; phylum Streptophyta; class Magnoliopsida; order Dilleniales; family Dilleniaceae; genus Dillenia; species Dillenia turbinata. The sequence continues at coordinate 17,304,584 of JBAMMX010000027.1, read as the reverse complement.
AAAGTTTGGCTTACTCTTCCAGACCCTCATACACTAGCTTGATTCGATATTCTATTCCTTTCTTTAATTATTAAGTTAATGGAAACAATGAATACAGGCAAAGTTAATAGCTTTTTATGTGACAATCATATTGTTTCCTCAAGAATGCTAATATCGATATACACCTCTTGTACAGTTTGTTGTGTTTACATTATGGTATGATGATGATATCTTGGTACTTACTTCGTTGTCATGCATGCTATTGGTTTCCTAGTTACTTTCTCAGCTTATGCTGACCTCGATATCCTTATTTTCAGGTGAACTGGGAGATGAGAGGGAAGCCCCAGGGTAGAGACACTTGAGTTACGGGATTTAGATCCCTACTCAGTTTTGACCATTATATCCTATTTGAGGCATGTATATATATATTGTGATCTTTTGAATAGTCTAAGTCATGTAGCATGTATGGACATATGGTTTGGTACAGAGGAACCTTATCTATAGTTTTGTGGCTAATGTGTTTATATAAATTATGGATGTTGCGCTGGGCGGCTGGAAGGGCCATTGATGCCAACTAGATTGGTCATAGAAGTGTTATGTTAGCTTATCAGGCTTTCTCTTGACCTCAAGTAGCTAAATGGTCACTAAATAGGGGGGATTCTACCGATTTTTCTTTTGAAAAGAATACTTAATTGATTTTCTTTTAACCTTAATCTCCTTCCGTGTTATCACACACGGGGAGTGTGACTGTCGTGAGTCCAGACGTCACGGTTTGATTATATTGATCGCTTCCGCATTTGTATATTTGTCCATTTTCTGCTAGGGGATGCGACGCCTATATAGTGGGTTACCATAGTCAGTCTCTCAACCTTCTAATCACTTGAGCCGCTGATCACTCAACCCATCGATCTATCGATATCTTAGTCACTCGCTTAATAAATCTATCGACTTGTCAGTTTCTCAACCTTCCAATCATCTGATCTGCTGATCACTCGATTTGTTGACCTTTCAGTATCTCAATATCTCAATCATTCGGACCTCTCAGTATCTCAATCTCTCAATCCCTGGATTAATTAACCTGACGATTTGTTGATCTCTTGATCACTCGATTTGTAAATCATTCAATCTCTCGATCTCTCGACATGTCAGTCCCCCAATTACCTGTCAGCCTCTCTATCTTTTGATTAGTCGACCTGTTAGTATCTCCCCAAATAGGCAAAGATTGCTCCGTTTATCAAACAAACGAGTCCCCCTGGACAAAATCTATCGTTAGAGATTTTTCTTCTCGAATGGGTAAACATCAGTCAGTCTATCAAACAAAGGAGTCCTTTTGAACGAAATCTATCGTTAGGGATTTATCTCCCCAAATGGGCAAGCATAGCCCATCCTTTTGAACGAAAATTTTCATATAAGTCCTCCTAATAGAGTTTATTGTTAGAGATGTATCCTTTCGATGGACAAACCTAGCTCACTCTTTCGATTAAAATCTCTCAATAGAACTTTCTTGGATACAACTTCCAGCCGAATATATATGACTACGCTTGTAGTCATACACCTCACACGGGATCTGCATCCACTTTCTCTCGGTTTTCTATTTAGGGTCTCGGCGTCCCGGACAGGACTCAACTCTCTCCCTCGGTCTTTGTATTACATAAGATCTCGAGACCCGGATGAGATTTAACTCCCCTTCTCAAATTTCTATTTATGAGCTCCAGCCACCAGATGTGATTTAACTCCATTTCTCTTGGTTTTCTGTTTAAAATGGCTATTACTAAATCAGACGGGATTCAGCTTTCTTTTTGTTTGAAATTACATCACATCAGTTATAGCATTACTCCAATATATTTTCTTCTCTATAACCCCTTCGACAACAAGTCAACACTCATAAATGTAAAATCTGGCCCTATTCTTCTGCATTGGTCTCTAGCCTTTCGTATTCACCGAGAGTTACATCATTCTGTCAGAATACAGACTTTAGGTCAGTCTTTGGATCTTCTACTTTTGCTTTTCTGAACACAAGCATTCTGTACTCCCGACCATTGCTCGCCTGAACTCCTAGTCACACGACCCCTAGCCTCTCGACCCTTCAGTTTCTCAGTCTGCTAACCTCTCGATCATTCGATTTGCTCTTGGCAAAGTTTAAAGCCCACTAAGCCCACAATCAACTGAGAGAGTCTCTCGATGATTCCATCTCACGGTCCTATATCTTCTCCCGGTCACCTGATCTCCAGATCACCGACTTATTGAACACTTGATCTTCCAATTACTCGATCTACTGATAACTCGACCTGTTAATCTCGTAATCTCTCAATCATTTGACCTGTCAGAGAATTTACATAGCTAGTGTCAGTAAGCCCTCTTGCCTCTCCCTTGAGAAAAAAAAGTCTGTTATCAGACTATCATTAGAATTTAACTCGTCGAATGGGCCCATGATATCTTGATCTATCAATGGGATCTAACTTCCCAAACGGGCTTATGATGCCCTGATCAATTGTTCGACCTGTCGATCTGGTATTCTCTCGATCGTCTGACCTATCGGTCTGGTATTCTCTCGATCATTTGACTTGTCAATCTCTTAATCTCTCGATTGTTTGACCTATTGATCTCCCAATCATTCGATCGTTCGACCTGTCGTCTGGTATTCTCTCGATTATTTGTCCCATCGATCTCCCAATCTCTCGATCGTTCGACCTCTCGGTCTCCCAATCTCTCGATCGTTTGACTTATCGGTATTCCAATCTCTCGATCGTTCGACTTGACGGTCTTATAATCGTTCGATCATTTAACCTATCGGTCTTATAACTGCTTGATCGTTCAACCTCTGGATCTCACGATCACTCATCATCCGATCACTCAGACTTCTGATGACTCGATCTCTCGATCACTTGATCTCTCAGTCTACTGACCTACTGATTACTTGATCTCTCGGTCTCTTGGGATGCCTCTTACAATCCACTCTACTCCTAATACCATTTTTTCAAAATGCCATTAGGAGTGGGGGTAAATGATGGTACACTACTTAATAAGTTTCTATAAACATTCATAGTTATCCGATAAGGAAAGCAATCACCACCAAATTCAAATCTTTCCGTATTCCAGAAGAATTCTAATTCTTGTGGACTCTTAAGAAGGAATGAAATCTTTCTAAAATTGAAAACCTTCCTTAACCCCAAGGAATTCTAAATCTTCCAAAAGTCTTTGATCACAATCCTAACCATTTTGAAAGACCTCAGACAAAGGGAAACTAGGGTTTTCTACACCCTTAGGAAGGCTATAAATACAGAGTATAGGCAACTCTCAGAGGGGACTCAGTTTTTACACATGAGAGAGGTAATTCTATACATTAGTCAGAGATGGTTCCATACTCAATTCTATATGTCATTCAGAAGGGGTTTCATATCCAATTCTCTACATTAGTCAGAAGGGGATTTCCGTACCTAATTTCATATGTCATTTAGAGGGGGTTTCATACCCATTTACATATACTGACAAAGGTAGGGTTTCATGCTCAATCTTATATAATTAGAGGTATGCTTTCGTATTCTACTCTATATATGATCAGAGGTATGATATGTATGACAACTATCAGTTTTTATTTTATCACTCATATTGACTTAAGCGTCGAAATCCCCCGTCGGGTCAGTCCCGGTAGGATTTTTACAGGTTTTTCATCCTTGAAAAATCGACAAACATCACTGTCATCGGCTTCCTGCTTGAGTCGGAAGAACAGGTATCTGTGGAGCAAAAATCGACTCCAACAGGTACCAAGACCAAGCAATTGACTATCGAGTAGAATTTGGTCGATGGATATCGAGAGAGAGCGGAACTTTGCCTACTAGTTTGGAAGATAAATCCCTTATTGACGACACGTTTCGATTGGTTATGTCCCTTGGGCTATTGATTCAGAGGGTCTCAAGTCTTGTGATGATGAGCCTTTAGGCTAATTGGATGATTTACCGACCAGGTGGATGCCTGACAAGGTCGATAATGGGGTTATCAATAGTCATTCAACAAGTTAAGAGTTAGCCTTGAGCCCAATATGATTTGGGTCATTCTAGCCATATACCATTATTTGCCCTCACTCCTATTGTTGTTTTGAAGAAGGGACTTTAGGAGCACAATCTAGTGGAGACCTTTTGGATTTTACAAATAAAAAAATTAAATGTAGCATATGTTGTTTCAGTTTCTACGAATCATCTCCAACATGCTTCTTATATTGCACGTCCCTTGGTTGGTTTCTCCACTACCGATTTTGCTTTTCGATAGTTAATTTTCTTGGTGATTCAGTTTTTTGTAAAAGTCATCGGAGGAAATGATCAAAGGTTTATCATCTGGTGCTTCTTCTGTTATTGGCGACATTAGAAACACTATGTCATAAGAAGAGTTATATGATGTCCAGGGTGACATGTTGTTGGGCGATAACTTTGAAATTGTGTTGGTGACGGATAATGATAGGGCCAACGAGGCTTCGGGGAGTCGAGTCCCTATGTATGAACAATTGGTAAAGTCTAGGTTGGAGGTGCCATACACGGGCCCTATTACTAAGGTTTTACTACGTTGAAACATATTTCTAACCTTGTTGATTCCTAGTGCCTGGCATTTGTTGGTTGCGGTGGTATTTCTGCTAAGTTTTTGTCGACTACACTTTGATTTCGAATATCTGGCATCAGTGTTTTCGTTGAAGAATTACGGGAAGAGGGGTTCTACCAAAGGTTGGTTTTGTTTGCAGACTCGACCAAAATCAAACTAAAAATTTTATAGCAAGACAATTGACAAGAGCTAAATGTATAAGTATTTTTTATTGAATTCTTGTAGAAGGGCTTAATGTCGGAATTGCTGACGCTTGATGCTGAGCTGTTCATAGGGTTGAGGCTTGTCAGCCTTCTCATCACTCTGGGTTTGTTCAGTCTGTGGGCAATTTTTACCAATCCAAGCAAAGGAGCATCTTGGTTGATCATCTTCTAGACAATGAAATGTTGTTGTTGGCAGGTCCACTACTTGGAGAGAAAAGGGGAGTTGAGAGACCTTTGTTACTTGAGAAGAGGAAAAAGAAGTTTGTGGATGTTTTGTGTTTTCCTATAGAGGAGGATTTGAGGGAAGTCATTACTACTTGGTGGATGAGGGTAAAGTCTAGGGGTGCCTTAGGGGGAAATAGAAAAGTACATCTAGAGCTCAATTTTTGGACTTTATTCCACTGGCCTTACAAGTCAAAGAGATGAAAACTTCAGTTGTAGGAGCCATTAGAGGAGGGGACTGGATATAACAAGAAGAAGGGTCCCCGATTGTCCTGGAGCATTCTTAACCGACAGCTATTGAGTCTGTAGGGGCTGACAATAGCGAGTCTGGAGGTGAGATTCTAGCTGACGGAGCAAGTGAGAATATCTTGCTGAAGGAGGAAATAGAGAGAGGAGAGTCAGAGGGTGCTATGGCTGTAAAAGTGGAAGTAGCCGAGGAGGGGCACACACCAGTGGTGGTCGCAAGCGTGGATACAAGACCATTAAGCGCTATTCCACTATTGCCTTTGGATAAAGGCAAGCGTGTGGTTCTTAGAGGGGATTCGCCTCCTCCCACGATTCCTGTTTAGTCTTTTGACGAGCCCCAAGGCTTGAAAGAGTGAGAGATGATGATGATTTGAACAGGAGACAATCTCACAGTTATGTGAACGTCACCGAAGTGAGGCGGATAGTTGATCGAATGGATTTCTATTGTTCGGAACTGGAGCTAAACAAACTCTCTCTCGAACTGGGTGATGAGGCCGTGTTGTCTGCCACTTTGACAGTTTCATTCTTCCTTTCGCATTTTTCTTTTTCTACCTCCTGCTTGTTTATTGATATTCGTTTATCCAGATCATGGTCCTGGTGGAATTCTAGAGGAAGAGGAGGGAGCAGATGTTAAGCCATCTGAGACACCAGGCCATCAGATGGGAGCAGATATATTCCAGTTGTGAGATGCCCTTTTGTAGAGGGAAAGGGAGTTTGAAGAGGAGAGGGAGTCTATAGCTATTTTGAATGCCCATAATGAAGAGGTGGAGTGGTTGAGGGCTGAATAGGATGCGGTGCTCCAATGGTGCAAGATGGTCTCTAAGAGATGCAATGAACTGGAAGCAGAGACCAAGGTGCACGAAGCATGTCTGTAGGCTACGAAGAGGTTGGCTGATGTGTGCAGGCAATCTCTTCAGGTCTTCAAGCAGAAGATAGCTGAGCTAGGGGGCACTATTGCAAAGACTATCGATCAACACTCGCATGTTCGGTGTAAGCTATTTGAGAGACTTCAATGCACTATGGAGATCATCTGACAAGGGGGTAGATGGGTGCCATGCCTCTGGATACCGAAGGTGCTAACTCTGATCTTGAGTCTGCTCTTGCTTCCGTAAGGGAGGCTTCACTGCGTGCAATAGATGAGAACGTGGCGATTGATGTGCCCCAAGCTCTTGTGGAATTTGATATTCCCCCGGCCCCCTGATCGGGGTTCCTTCATTTCTAGCTTTTTCTCTTGTACTTTTCTTGAAAAGATTAATAAAATACCCGATTGTTCTTATCATATTGGTAGTATCATTTTTTTTTTGTTTAGTGCTATCGGAGAGATATATCCCTACTCGTTGATGCATTTGTTTGATGATGAGGACAGTTCGATAGGATAGGTTGTGTCCACTCAACGGGGAGTATATCCCTTATTGAGTACACATTCGTTCGATAGAGGGGCCATGTCCACTAACGGGGAGATAGATCTCTTATTGTCGACATGTTCGTTTGATAGGAGGGGGTATATCTACCCACCAGGAAGATAGATCCCTTATTGACAACACGTTCGTTCGATAGGAGGGGTCGTGTCCACCAACGGAGAGGTAAATCCTGATACATTCGTTTGATAGGAGGGGCTGTGTCCATCCAACGAAGAGATAAATCTCTTATTAATGACGTGTTCATTTGATAGAAGGGATCGTGTCTGCCTGACGAGGAGGTAGATCCCTTATTGACGACACGTTTGTTTGATAGGAGGGGCCCTACAGTATGTGCTCGGTGTGATCCACTCGAGGAGAGATTAATAAAACAAGTCATCACTAGTGAGATAATCATAGTGTAATCAATAAAACAAGCAGTAAGGCTAGGTGCCATAAATCATTCGATGAGTAATATTATGAAAGCAAGTATAGAGAGAGAGAGAGGGGTTCAAAATTTACTTTGAAAGGTGCATCAGGGGTTCCAGATCACAGGGTAACGTTTTGATGCAAGTGGAGGTCCTAAACGTGACACTCATGTATTTTGTACTCTACAATGTCTCAAAGGCGTTTAAGCCAGGTTGTCCTAAGATAGTATTATAAAGTGAAGGGAGCTTAACCACATTGAACGTGGTGTAGGCTGTTGTGTGATCAAGTAGAGTTCTGAGAGTGATAGGTAGTGGGATGATACCTTCAAGATAGATCCATTCGCCTAAGAGCCCCTTGATAGCTCAGCACGAGATTGTAAGTGTGTTTGGGTGAAATCCAACTACTGAAAGGCATTTCGGTAAAGGAGGCTATAATCGGCCCCTTAATTTACGAAGATCCTCCTGACTTTGTGTTGCCCAATCTTTGCAGAAATGGTGTGGGAATCGTATTGATCCGGATCGACCTCCAACCAAGTCGTCATGTTGAAACAAATCATGGGCATTTTCTTTTTGGGCTGCTTCTCGATACGAGTGGCAAGGACTTCTTTAGATACGGAGTCGGACAACTCTGTCCTCTAGAAGATTGGGGCTAACAAGTGTCCCTTCTTATTTGATCGCGTGTGCCCTCGGTCACATTGATGTAGCCCCCATTGGATATGGGTCGGGAGGAAAGGCTCTGAAGGGTCATATTCGCCCTGCAATTGGAGGATCACTCCATCTGGTCTGTTGTGGTCATCCCCTAAAATCGAGTAGTCGACTCGCTTATATTCTCACTTCACATTGTGAAAGTCCTGAGGAGGGGGGCCTTCTCTTTCTACATTTATGAACCTCTGGAATCAACCACTTCGGATGAGTAACTCAAGTTCATCTTTCAATTTCTTGTACTTGTCCGTTAGGCGACTATAATCCCGGTGCAAGTGGTAGTACCGAGTCTTGATCTTTTTGGAATTGTTCTCCGTGGAGCGAGGACCCACCTGAATAGACTTGTTTCAAATCTGGAGTAGAACATGGCTGGGTGCCTTATTTAGAGTTGTATAGCTTGTAAACCTCCATGGTTATGAGGGTCCTTGCTAGGCTCTCTTAGGTGAGGACCATCGAAGTGATCGGCTATATTCATTTTCATCTGATTGGTTCTCTAGTTTGTCAAAGATTTTAGCATCTTTTGCAGCAATTACTTCTCCACATGAACATAAAATTCTTGAATAGTAGACAGGGGGTTCTTAGTGATAAAAGTTTTCATCTTGGATGGTCACAGTCTCATGAGCAGTGCCACTAGTGTGATAGAGTGGTCTAAACCAGAAACCTTCATCATTTCGAATTTGAACTTGTTAAAATAGTCTCTCAGTGGCTTGTCGTCCCTCCGTCGCAACGAGAGGAGGGATGTGGACTTTTTTTGGCCCCTTTATTGATGACAAAGTGTGTCTTGAATTGCTGTCAAAGTTAGAAAAAACTCTTAACACTGAACGGGGGGAAGTGAATTAAATTATGTCAATGCATTACTTCGAAAGGTCGTTGAAAGGTGCTTGCATATGATGGCATCTGGCCTGTCTCTTGAGATCATCACAGTAATGAAATGGGCTACATGATCTTTGGGATCGATAGTGTCATCATATCTCTTAAAAGGGGGAGTAACACATCACCAGGTATCAGCTCCGAGGAGATCTTGGAATTGAATGGTGAGAGACCTGTGAGATATTGAGTAGGCTCATCCCTCGTCATGTTAGCACACATTAACTCATTTGCCATGAGTTCTTCGATCTGTTTCTTTTGCTCGTCAGGGTCACGTCGGGAAGTCCTCGAGGGCTCCTAGTATTCTCTGGGTTTGAGCCTTCATGAGCAGATGTAACCTGATCTATAAGAGGAGGATTAGGCTCTTGGCCTGAGACACGACTGAATTCTTCTAACTGTTTGCTCATGTTATGTATCCTAGACTCCAGCTTCTCTACCTGGGGTTGCGTGACCCTTTCTGGAGAGACAGGAGGGATGAGTGGTGTCGGGTGACTTTGGTAGCCGATTGGAGGTTGAATCTTGGGTGGACCAGTAACAATAGGAACTCATGTAGGGTTGTTTGCTGCAGGTTGTGCTGTACTTTTCGGGGTGGCAATGCACCCTTCCATACGGCTCTAGAAGTAGCTCTGTTCATTCTCTGAGGTGGCATGTTCTCTCAACAAAATAAAGTAGCGTGGGACAAGTTTTTTTCTAATCTGTTCCCACAGACGGTATCAATTTGTTGGAGGTGGATTTGACTTAATAAATAATGACTCTTTTAACTCGAATGAGATGATTTGATCGATTGATGGTCTTGATCAATGAAACATGCAAAAGGCCGCTGGAGGATGTTTTGATGGGGGAGACTCTGACACTCAATTTAGAGAATAATTTTTAAAGAGAGAGAAATAGACTGAAAGAAAAATCTATCTGTCTTTGTATGCACTATGTAGATCTCAAGAATATATCTGACTGATTGATTTAAAGGTGTATATATAGTCTCAGTATGTGAAAGTCATGTGCATGCGGGATATTGAAAGCTTAATTTCTTTACAAGAAAGCCCCAAGATTATGGGAATCATAATGTAGGATTCTCGAACATTTCGAATTCTTGCCGATTTGGAAAGTTCAGATCATTATGAAATTCCTTTTCTTATCGACAATAATTGAAAATAGACTTGATATTGAATAGACTTGGCTAGTATGTGAAGTCCAACTATGTAGTTAGGTCGAAAATGACTCCAAAATCTATTGTAGCCCAACATGAAATTTACTTGGCTCAATCTTTGCAACTGGTTAATGCCATTGGTGATCTATGAACCCTTTTACTGGCATATAGAAAATGAACTTGGTCTGGTTGATTGGCAATGTCTGTAAGTTTTCTTATCTTTTCATTCTTTTTTTTGGGGGAATAGTCCGTATGCTTCCAATATTAGTTGTGCAAAATCTTCCCGAGTGCATATGAAGGCATTGTTATATTATTAGGGACTACATTATTGTGTAATTTTTTCTTTTTTATTTTTAAAAAAACTTTCCACCTTCACTCTTTTATAATAGGTACATAATAAATGGCCCCCTGATTGATATTAAGTGAGCAAGCACAATGTGTTTGCTGGTTTGTGGGTACTCAACTTACCTAGATATCAATTTAGTGCAATTTTTCTTATGTTTCTGATAATATTTTTAATTAAATTAATTTTTGTAATAAAATATGAAATTTTATAAGCAAAAATTAGGGATTCAGTATCTCATGCGAATACTCTGCATCCATTCAAATCCTTTCAAACTTAGCGTGGTCACTTAACTCTTCTGTGTTTTCATCAGTTGACTCTTAAATTCTTGTGGTTTCAAAACTTTCGCTTTACTTTCCGTATATGTAATTTTTGTTACTTCCTCCCATGATTTTCCATGTTAGAGTTTTCTGTTAAATTTTGCATATGCAAATCACGTGACTATTTGATACCACAAAAGAAAGCCTTTGTTTCCATTGATTCAACTCTTTCTTCTTCTTCTTCATTTCTCTTGACTTTAATCCCTTGAATTCTTCAAAATAACCTTTTAACATCATCCTCGTCATTTCTCTTTTTGTTTGATGCTACAGCTGTGGGAGCCATAAATGTCGATATGGAATCTTGGAAAACTCAAATTGAACTCAAAATCAACATTAGAGACCGATAAAACACTAGGTTAGAAGATGAGAGAACATGGTTGTCTTTGGTTAAGAACAAGCTTGGAGCTTCATTGGCCATGGTGGTTCTTGGCGGTTGGAGTGAAGAAAATGCAAAATTGAACTCGGAATCATGTTTTGGATTGACAAAACATCGAACCGGAAGAAAAAATCAGAAAGAATTGCCTCTTTATGCCATGAACAAAGCTCAAAACTTTTATGGTTATGGTGGTTCCTAGTGGTTATGGCAAAACACACAGTGGTAGAGAGGAAAAGAAGAGAAAAAATGGAGTGTCAATGATGACGATGGAAATTTAAAAAAAAAAATGAAAGAATTAGAGAGATTAAAAGGGATCAAGAGTGACTTATCAGATATTCAGAGGTTGAAAATAAATAATATCTTTTTTGAACTTATTTTTTGGAATCCTCCTTTATAATTTTTGAAACTTAAGAGCCTTCTTTCTTTATAATTTATGATATAGTATTTTTATTTTGAAATTATCAAAATAGAATTTTTTTTTGTTTAAATCATCGGTTAAATTCGATTCGAGTGAGCTTAGAGTTTTAAGAAATAAAACTTTTCTAATGTCTTTTTTTACTATATACAAAATTCAAGACATAAATATTATTTAAAAAAAATACCAGTATTCAGTCATTGGATCAATTAAGTATTGATACACGAAAAATTCTAATGAAACAAGCCATGATAGCAAAGTGATAAAGAAGGTTAAAAAAGAAAAAAAATTATAAACACAAAGAAGTAAAATAATAGTTTTCGAATTGACAATTATTTTCATTTCCAATTGTGTATTGCAGTAGTAACAATTATAATGTGGCTATATTTATAGTTATATTTGGAGTGAAAATATTAATTTCAATATAACAACTAATATAAATAATAGTGATTTAACTATCAAAGAATGTTCAAAATGACCTCAATGTAATTGAAAAATATAGATATTTGAGGGTGTGGAAAAAATTATTATAGATTAAATTTAAATAATACGAAAATTTCTAAGTGAAAAGTAAATATTTATATTTATCGAAATTGACCTTTCGATGGATCCATGGACGGGAGGGTTAAGTGTCGAAATCGATGATCCCTAAAGATCAACCAACCCCGAGTACCAAAACAGCAGATCCCGGCGGTCCAGTCTGTTTCAATAAAGGCCCTAGTCCAAACGCGACCAACCCAACTCAAATTAACCCATAAATGGCCAAGCCTTCAAGTAAATATGTGAAGCGCAACGGTTCAAATGTTATCGTTTTCACCTGAACTTCTCTTCGATTTCATAGGCAACAAAGGATCGAGAAAGTACGAGGAGAAGTCTCGTGAATTAATCGTCCTCATCAACAACATACTTTTGAATTCCCTTTTGAGGTAACCCATTTAATTTGAATCGATCATAAATTGTTGATTTCTTTGCTTGGGAGATTTTTCAATTATTTAACCCCTCTTTTTTTGGGTTCTTTTCTGTTTCGTTCGAGCATAGAGTTTCCTTGTTCTTTTCCTAGTTTCTCTGAGAGTAAAATCGATTGTGATGTGTTTGGGTTTGGGTTTTGATGATAGGGTTAGATATTGAAAATTTTCAACTTCTTCCTGTGTTGGGTATATGACCTTTACATGTAAAATTGTTGTCTTGTGTGTGTGGGTGTGGGTTGGGGGGGTGTGTTTGACATAAATCGGATACTGTTATTGTCAAGTATACATGTCTTATGTTGATAATGAGTATTTAAGTGTTCAATATTCTATGAATATTTGTCTTCTTTTGTTTGTCTTGGCTAGGGAAGGAGGCCAAACAACACACAAGTACAATCCCAAGTCAACCCAAGCTCTTCTTCTGCCAAAAAAGATTAAACACCAACTGTGAAAATAATCTAATGAATATGCAAAGCCCATCAACAACAACCTCATGAGTATAAAGTGGGTTCTTTATTACAATTACAAAGCCCTATCAATAACAACCATTAAGGATAACTACTGCTTGGCATATTTCCACTGTCAAGGCTGTCAGCATGAATCCACGACATGAAAACCTATATTGTACGGTCATTTCTACAAATGAGGATGTCCATGAACACTTTCTTTGCATATGATGCTATATAACTTAAAATAGTGCATTTTTTTTTTAATATTGCCCTGTCATTGTATCTATGTTGTACAGTGAGTTTTAGGAAACTTTAGGTAGAAAAAGGAAAAATGAAGAGATCTCACCAAAAGTAAAGCTCAAGTTTGATTACACAAAATAATTATCAAAATCATAAAAGTGATCACCAAATTTTCAGCAAACTCTTAAAAAGCCATATTGGAGAAGAATCCACCCTTTCCTCTCTCTCTCTCTCTGCTAACGATCTCTCCATTTTTTTTCTCATCTAAAGCCGATGAAGAATAGCCATTAAAACAAAATTCAAATTGTGTGCTTTGAGAAACAACCTGGGAAGATGAAAAAACAGAACACCATTGTGCTACTCTTTAAATAGAGTCAAGCTTGGGCTTAGAGAAGGGCTTCCTTATAAAGATAAACGGCCAATATCTACTTATGCCATTAGCAAGGCATAATGCAATTGGGCCATCCACCATGTAGCAAGTAAATAGCTAATTCCCTTGTAATGAAGTGGGATGATTAAGCCAGATAAATAGTTGATCGAGTGTCCCTTAAGACGCTTAGGCTTGGGTCACACCTATTCGAAGCACTCTTCTAGAGATGAAATAGTTGATGTGACTAAAAAGTGTTGTGAGCAGAATTGAAGTTCCTGGAGATGCCAGGTTGATAAGGATATTTTCGATGGATTGTAGTCTTATTTTCTAGATTGACTGCTATTTCAAGGGCATGTTGCTTAAATATAAGATGCCATCTGACAATAATCTAGCTTTGTGCATAAGCGATGACACTCCTTTTCATTCTTTTTAAAGGTAGCCTTCACCCTTGTAGTTCTCCCTAAACCCTCTCTTGTATAAACATTACATTTCTCTTTATAAAAACCACCTCTGTACAAATTCCCTCTCTCTTGATTAGATTTGTTCTTTATTATTGTCTTGATTATTGATAATAATATACGAAATAACAATACTAATACTATTATTATGGTAACTTTATATTGAAAAAATTTTGGAATAAGAGAACTTACAAAAGTAGTACAAAAAAGGTGCTAGCTTGTATTAATTTCGGAGAGAGATTTTTAAAAGAGAGCTACTTATTCTGCCCGGCAATTCATTCTAGGTTGCCTCTACAAGGGTGAAGCCCTCCTAAATTAGAATAGAGGTAGTATACAGTGAAATTTGTGCATCATTGCCTACACGTACGAACCAAATTATTGGCAAAAAGCATCTTATCTTCGATGCAACATGTCCTTGATCTGATGGAGTTTGGGCCAAGAGTTAAGAACCTTATTAGCAAGAAATCTAAATGTAACTTTTATATATTCCAACAAATCTTTCACCCTCTTGTTTATTGGTGGATTCCAACCTTTGCATTGAACATCTGAGAGAAGACATGATTGGGCTGGTATACTTTACTCTCCAAAGTCTTCAACAAAAGAATATTCTACTTATATGCAAGAAAAGACCAAGTCAATAAGATTCTTTCTTTCAGATTTAATCACATCTTCACAGATATTAGGATCTTGCTTTGCAAGCTTTTTATAAAAATATTGCTTTTACTTAGGGATACTCATATGGATGAGATTGGATGATGAAGATGATTCACCAAAATTATTATGCTGATTTTCCAAATATTTAGCAAACTGTTGCAGATAGAAAATTTCATATGAGCTCCCTTTTCTTCTTTATATACTTATCCATCCACTTAACAAGGGCAAATAGTCATTGTCAAGATGCTACACTGAACTCTAAAAGCTACAAAGAGGAAAATGTTTTTAGGTGACCAATTGTTAATTGATCATCATCCCAAACATAATTGAGTTGCCATTGGAGGTAAGTGAGATGAAAATGTGAATTAATTATTAAGTCTCTACTTTTGAATCTTGGTCTTCTCTGGATTATCTCTTGGGAATTAATGTAGTATTAAACTTATGTCTTTTAAGATATTTGGAATTCTATAGATAAAAAGGTAATTGATTATATGTGTGTTTTTACGTGATCTTAGTGTTAGGAATTTTCCCGTATTGGGACTAAATGTTTTCTCTCTTTTTTTTTTTCCCCTTCCTTCCTTGAACTTGTTTTCATGATTTGCAAAAATAATATCTTTGTGATTACTTAAAGAGCTAATAATATCCGAAGCATACATACAATAATTTATAATTAATAGAATTATACCCACCAAACAATGGAATGGTTATTGAGTTAAACTCTTGTAAGAGCATTGAAAATGCTTGTGAACCATGGAATCATGCCAGATGCTATTATCTTTCTCGAGGTGGGGTAATAAAAAGATTTAATAGCAATGCTTACCTGGTTTGATGATCCTAGTAAACTACTTGAAAGAGAGAATTTGGGACATGTCCATTTGGCAAGAGATGAATAGGGATCTCCCTGGCGTTGATGTTGTGTGGATCCGTGATTTTCTTTATTGGCTTTCTTTTGATGTCTTGGGTTCTTGGATTGGTTATGGTTTTCTATTTCGTTGGATTTGTTTGGACTATTTCTATGTTAGAACGTGCCCTCCTTTGTCATGTTACTTCATCTTCTGCTCCTCAGAAGGACATTCCTGGTATGAAATTCTATCTCTCCCTAATGCCATGGTTTCTTCGTGTTAACTATTGGATTTGAAGAAAGAAAGAAATAAAGAAGAGAGGGAAGCGTGAGAATCTGATTTTGGGTAGGGGTTGGTGAGATGGGCCGGCTTTTCTTGATAAATCTTGAAGGCAGGATCTATAGCTGCAAACACTGCGAAGCATGTCTTGCCGTTGCTGAGGGCATTATTTCTAGGAAAAACTTGAGTCTCCAAAAAGTTGGTTTAATGCACTGCACTTGCTTTGCCGATGGCATATTGAGCATGACAAAGCATGAATTTTTGTTCTATGGTTTTAAAAGATGCGGACAGGTTATAGTGCAAGATTGGTACTTTTGAGTTACAACATTCATTATTTCAACAAGAAATCCTTTCTTTAGGTGAATTTTGGCACAACAATTGATTTGCTCATTTGGTAACCTCGAGATCACGAGTTTGAAGCATGGAAACAGTTTTTTTTTGCAAAAATACAAGGGGAAGGCTGCGTATATAAATGCCTACTCCAAAGTCGACCCCAATTGTTGGGACTAAGACTCTGATTGTTGTTGTTGTTTATACATACAATAATTTATGAAAAAATTTGTTTTTGACGTGTTCAAAAATGCCATATGATCAAGATATATCGATATACTCATTAAAAGTGATATATTGATATAATTTATTTGTGGTTTCTATAGCAAAAATATCATAAATGCAGGTAACAATAATTTTTTTTTCTTTTTTTTGATGCACATGAAGGCTCGAACTTGCACATTAAGGCTCGAACTTGAAACATTTACAAGGGGGAGGGGGGACAGTGCCAGTTGAGCTATAGCTCATTGACATAATTTTAAATAATTAGATTTTGCAAATAGAGACTCAGCAGAAATAAGATTGTTCTCATTACCATTCCAGAAACATAATACAGCTAGCATACATATATAGCCTTCATATTCATAATTTGTACCAACAATCAAGCAAGTTGTTTACATCATAAAGCTCTTACCAAAAAAAGGACACTGAATGAAATACCAATTGAGGGAGTTACTGAGGAGGAATTGCATACTTATGACAAGGAGCATCATGGGGCATCATGGTGCTCTTTGATTTGCTTTAGCATCAACTTTGTTCTCTTAATAAAAGCTCCAACTCCACAATCTACAACTCCTTGCAAAAATTCCTTAGGTTAATCTTCTTCTCATCCTCCATCAACCCTAAAACCACAATTTCATTGTTGTTGCTCCACACTCTCTGAAACAGTGACTGCTGAATCTTCATCTTTATCTTCTCGGGAGCTTCTGCATTCTGAGTCTCTTTCATAGGGTGAGGACTGAAGAGGACGAGACCATGGTTTTACAAGGTGTAATCGTCTTCATGACTAACAGAGGCAAAGACCCCACTTTTGACCTTTTTGAATTCTTTGCATTTGTGAGGAGATCTATTCAATTTGATGGGATGCACTCTCAAGTAAAGAGCAAGTTGAGAAGGCTGAAGGACAAGGTCTTCAGTAACTTCAAGGATGGAAGGATTTCACGTTTACAGAAGCTAAAGACAAGAAAGTTTATAACTTGTCAAAAAAACATATGGGGCGAAGATGATGTTGTTGAGGAAGAGGAAGGGATGAATGAAGTGTCAAGTGGGTTTGAGTTTCACAGTGGACGTGGATTGTAGCAGGAGGGATTGGGGTTGATGGATGAGAAGACCAGGTTGAACTTGAGGAAAATTTGCAAGAAGTTGCAGCTTGTGGCGTTGGAGCTTTTGTTAAGGAGAATAGAATTGATGCTGGAGTAAAACAAAGAGCTATATGAATCTCGGTCTTAAGTTTGCTAATCTGTTTGTGAGAAAATTGGTCTGCTTCAGTTTTGGTTTTTTATGCCTGTTGGATTATGTTTTGCTGCAGTGGTAGTGAACAAATGAACAATCTTATTTTCTGTTAAATCTCTCTCTGCAAAATCCTTTATTTAAAATTATTGCTATTTGCCTTTGAAATATTTGCAACTATAAAAACTAAAAAAATAAAAAGGAAAAGAGTTATTGAATTCAGCAGGAGGTAAAAGTGATTATTCTGAACTCATCAAGTTTTTGCTATGGCATAATCACTCATATTCCTAACTTTTTTATAGGGTGATCAGCTCATTGTGCTGCAAGAATGAAGCTTTTCTTGTGGAAGTTGCCATAAAATATTGGACGGTAACACTCTAGGACCCTGCATTTTTTTGCGTCATTCAATAGAAGGAAACACACTGACCAAAAAAGTTAGTGTTCTGTTTGAGGTTGTAAAAAAAGTTGCCAATGCCCAACTCCTTCATAGGAAGATAGGATGATTTACATCAACTGGAAGGCCTCATTTTCTGACATAATTTGAGCAATGATTGTAAGAAAACAACTTATGCATTTTCTTTAATATTAGATTGATTCTAATGCTTGCTGTGCTTGTATTCTCACTTCAATCCAATTGTGTGCATCCTGGTCATGGAGTTTGCATGCCTGTTACTCTCTTGACCCAGTATCTGATTGCCTGTTGATGGACTGCCCTTTTCCTGATTCATTTTTTAAACTATTTTATGAGTTGAATTATTAAGGTGTGTTTCTTGTCATTTTAAGTTGGGCATTTACTAGTTTAATATCTTTCTTTTAACTTTCTTTTCTTTTAAATCTATACTCTCCAGATGAATCTGGAAAAAGCTCTGTTGATTCTGGTTCTAAACAAAGTTGGAAGTAGCCGCTAATCTTGGGCAGAGGATAATTTCGGCGTCAAAAAATGGAATCCCTAGTCCCTTGTACATCACGAAGCCAATCTCCCCCAGGTTTCCATGATTAACCGGTACATTATCAAAAGTCCATGGGAAAGCCATAATAGCACTGATTGCTATAATCCAGGGTTCATTGAAAACTTGGCTTTTGCAATTTTGAAGGTTGAAGACTTATTGGATCAAAACATGGCCTCATCTCCTTGACTTATACCATTATTGTCAGTGTAGGGTATACCTTTAAACTGCATTGAAAAAATCTTGCTATGGTGGGTATTAGCATTGGATGCAAATGAGACTTAAAAGGATTTTGTTATGTGACTGGTATTGCCCATTCACTTTTGAAACGTCTACTGTACAAGAATGAATTCAGGTATATTCACCAAATAGATGAGCAACAGCCTAAAATCTTATCCTTTCCTTATCCTTAGTCTTTGTATTCTCTCTTTGTAGTCTCACGTTATTGGCATATTACTATCCCTTATTTTTTGGCAAGTTTGTGGGAGCCATTGAACTCCCCTATACAGGATAATGAATCATTAAATAGAAAGCGGCTGTGTTAATGATCTCCATTTTATAACCCTCTTATGGAGATATTTGTATCATCTTGATTATACTTAAATCCCTTGATTTTGATATATGGCGAGAGAGGGAGGGAGGAGGGATTCCATCATGTCGATTACGGATTGCAAAAGAATAATGGAACGTCCTCTGTATCTTGGGCCTCATTATTTGTTCCACAATGATAGGAAAAAACAAATAGAAAAGATTCAAGGAATTTGGACTAGATGTCTCCTCCTAGCACGACTCAAAGGATTTCACCAATGACCTAACAAACACATCTCCCACTTATAGTTCCAGTGTCTATTTCCAGTTAGCCCCAATTGCACAACACTAAAAGCAACCAACCAAATTTCATCCAGAAATCCTCCTGACAAGTTTCAAGACCCAAATTGCGGATTTTTGAAAGAAGCGTAAAGATGAAAGACTGCAAAAGATTTCAAAATTTTCAAATTCCTTGCGTTAGGGGCAGTTTGGTCATTTTTCTCAACTCTCTCTTTTTGGTCTCTCCTCCCTTTTCTTTTCTTTTTTTTTTTCTCCCACTACGCGTATTTGAAATTATATTCCACCATTTGTAGGGACTCTATTTAAGGATGTCTTTGATTTTTTTTTTTTTTTTGGTTTCATCACAATTTGAATCTAGTATCACCAGGTTGGAGGAGAAGGGTTGTGACCACTAGGTTAAGAAAGAAAACAATGGATCTAGATACAAAGTGAAAGAAATTGATCTATCATTTTTTTTCTCCTCTAGATCGCTTCTTAATTTACAAAAGTTATATCGAATTTTGGAGGTGATGGGACGTGGTCCAAAGGCCTGTTACAAAAGGTGTTCAATCTTGTGAGTCCACGATCTAAAAAGACATTTTACGTTTAAACGTGTCAACGATTAGGGATCAATCTCCCCAAAGGGTGGACATGGCCCAACACAATAGTGATTGCTTTCGGCAAATAACCAACTGGTTTGTGACCTCCAAAGGTATTCAGTACACCTGTGATAACACTACCTTTACTGTATTGGTAAGGGGGGCGATCGTTACCCTTATTGGTAAAAGGTGATATGCACGATCCCTAGATAAGAAATGTGACTTTTAAAATTTAATCGATAAGAGAAGAAATCTTCCTGTATCGTTAAATTTCCTAACTGATGAAAATCATAAATCTTCCGACAATATTTGATTATGAAAATTCAAAATTTTCAAATCTCCTCACAAGGAAATTAAGGTTGTAACGCTCCGAGTACACATGATTCCTAAGAGATCTTCATATTTTAGCATTCAGCACACCAAAACCAGGTATGCTCTTTGAGACCTAACACTTAACACACAATCCATAGGGCTCTTAGCTCTTTCTCTCTCTCTCTCTCTCTCTCTCTCTTTGTCTCTCTGTCTCTCTCTCTGTCTCTCTCCCTCTCTCTCCCTCTCTCTCTCTCTCTCTCTCTCGTATTCAATCTATTTCATTCATATCGAAAACCACTCTTTCTGACTTGAGTATCGAAACCTCTCCTACCAGAGTACCCTCCGACGGTCTTTTGTAGGTTTTGAATCGTTTTCCGGAGCAACCATTCGAATCGAAGGAGCCGGAATCCTGTGGAGTTGAAATCCACCTTTGACAAATTGGAGTCATCTATGGGAAATTAAACTGACTCTCTAGACGAGCGTACCATCTGCCTTTTGCTACCACTCAGAATATGACAGTAGTTAAGAAAAAGAGGTCAATTATTGGCTTTAACGATAATGATCTAATCGGAGTCGACCCTAACTATAACGACTCTTTGATTATCACCACAAGGGTGGAGTCTCACGTTGTTAAGAGAGTTCTTGTTGATCAAAGAGTAGATTGCGATCTCCTCACTTAGGAGGCCTTCCAGCGAATGGGTCTTAATTCGTCTCACTTTCAACCTCCTATTGGGTCCCTCAAAAGACTTTTCGACGAATACATCTATCCAGAAGGTGTCATCCCCCTTACTGTAACTTTGAGAACTCCTCCCAACCATACAACCACCAAAATTGTCTTCCATGTGGTGAAACTATTTTTGCCTTACAACGCTATCCTCGGTCACCCTAATCTGGACAAATTGGAAGCAGTACCCAGTATGAGAAATATGAAAGTTAAGTTCAGAATACCGGAAGGAGTCACTACTCTTCGTAGTGACCCCGATCCCTATACTCTTTTCGCAATTGAAGGCAGATAAGAGAACTTTCTTATTGACACCCTAGAGTTCAAGGACAATATTGAACCAAGGACAATATTGAACCTATGACCAAGTCTGAACCCGTGGAAGAAGTGATTGAGATTCCTTTAATTGGTGACCCTAGCCAGACCATTTAAGTGGGGCTAACTTGCCCACGCATTTTCGAGAAGCGATTACTGATTGCCTATGCCAATATTTAAAAGTCTTCTCTTGGTTGCCTGAAGACATGCCAAATATTCATCATTCAGTTATAGTCCAAAAGTTGACCGTTAATGTCGTATACAAGTCAATCAAACAGAAGAAAATAGTGTTTTCCCTAAAACGCCAACACGTCATTCAAGAAGAAGTTCAGAAACTGTTAACGGTTAGATTCATTCGTGAAGTCAAGTACCTCGAATGGCTAACTAATGTGGTCTTGGTGAAAAAAGCCAACGGTAAATGGAGAATGTGTGTGGACTTCACCGATTTCAACAGGGCATGTCCGAAAGAGAGCCATCCGTATCCCAACATCAACAAACTCGTAGACAACTTATCAAACCACCAACTTTTGAGTTTCATGGGCACCTATTCCAACTATAATCAAATACGAATGGCTCTAGAAGATGAGAAAAAAATAAGTTTCATCATAGAATTTGGTACATATTTCTATCGGGTCATACCCTTTGTTTTAAAGAATGCTGGAATAACCTTTCAACGGTTGGTCAATAAAGTTTTCAAGGATCAACTCGATAGGAACGTAAAATCATATGTTGACGAAATGCTCGTCAAGATCACTAGTGCAAAGGCTCATGTCGTCGATCTCGAAGAAACTTTTCAGACACTGGAATGTTACAATATGTAGCTAAACCTAGCAAAGTGCACATTCGGAGTTATATTTGAAAAATTCTTGGGTTTCATAATCACCACACGGAGAATTGAGGAAAATTTCGAAAAGATACAAGCTATATTGGACATGTCGCAACCCCAGACATTAAAGGAGGTACAACACCTCACCTGTAGAATATTGACTCTAAACTGATTCATATCAGAGGTCGAAAAAAGTACAAACCCATCTTTAACGCTCTAAAGAGGTCCCAGAAATTTGTATGGATGCCTGAATACCAAACGACCTTTGAACAGCTTAAACAATACCTCTATGTCACCCCACTACCCTCTCGTCCTATTTCTGATGAGAAACTATACTTGTACCTCTCTATCTCTAACCGAACACTTTGCCCTGTCCTTGTGAGATAGGAGTCAACCATGCAGAAGTTAGTTTACTATATCAATCGAATATTTAAAGAATTTGAAGTCAACTACCGATCTATTAAAAAGATAGTCTACGCTCTAATCGTCTCAGCCAGGCGCTTTCGACCATATTTTCAGGGCCATACTATCGTAGTACTCACCAATCAGCCGCTGAAACAAATCCTATAAAAAAGGGATACCTCTGGACGCTTCATTAAGTGAAGTATGGAGTTGGGTGAGTTTAAAATTCAGTACCAGCCAAGATTTGTGATCAAAAGTCAAGCCTTAGTAGATTTTATTCTTGAGTGCACCTCTCGGTTCCTACCGAATACGAATCTATCGATAATCATGAAGAATGGTCACAACCATGCTAGACGTTACATATTGACGGGTCATCAAACTTCTCAGGAAGTGGTGCTGGAATCATCTTGATGGGTTGAGACGATTTCAAGGAGGAGTACGCTCTTCATTTTGACTTCAGGGCCACAAACAATCAGGTAGAGTATAAAGCTCTATTGATAGGATTTTGAATCGCAATGACCATGCGGGCTCAACATCCGAGTATTCACTGACAGTCAGCTAGTTGTCAAATAAATTGAAGGGGTTTATGAGACTAAAGACCCTATCATGGCCAAGTACTTGAGCAAACTGTGCGAACGATGAGCAAGCTAGACAAAGTCAACATCTAGCAAATTCTTCAATCAGAGAACACACGGGTTAACACAATCTCTAAGCTAGCTAGTTCAGACTCGGTTGCCTTTAGCCGAATAGTATATGTTAAGAGCCTATGGAAAGATCCTATAGAAACTTACCTGAAGTACGATCATCTGTCGGACTCACCATTAGAGGCGGCGAAACTAAAACGAAAAACCGTCTACTACGTAATCATCGATAGGAATCTATACCGAAAGTCTTTTACTCATCCGTATTTGAGGTGTCTGACTCCTGAAGAAGGAGACTATGTCCTCTTAGAGATCCACGAAGGGATATGCGGTAACCACTTGGGGGTTCATAATTTAGTTCACAAAGCCCTACATCAAGGATACTACTGGCCGACCATGAAAGTCGACTCCGACAATTATGTCAAGAGATATGACAAGTTCCAATACTTCTCTTCAATACCTTGACTGCCTTTCATCGAGCTCAGCCCTATAGCAAGTCCCTAGTCGTTCGCCCAATAGGGAATGGACATTTTTGAACCATTCCCACCAATCACTGGACAACGAAAATTCCTTATAGTAGCCATTGACTACTTTACTAAATGGGTGGAGGTCGAATCTCTAACCCAAATAATAGCAACCAAATTGTAATCGTTCGTATGGACCCATATCATTACCAGATTCGGCATGCCCAGTGTCTAACCGATAACGGGAAGCAGTTCGGCAACAAGAGCTTCCAAGAGTTCAGTAGCAAGCTGGAGATTCACCACAATTTACATCGGTCGCTCACCCATAGACCACAGAGTCATCAAGATAACGAATAGAATAATCCTATAGGGACTAAAGACGATGTTGGACGAAGCTAAAGGATGATGGGCATGGGAACTTTACAGTATCCTTTGATCATATCGTACCATGCCCCGAAATGCAACCGATGAAACACCATTCAGTCTGCCATACGAAAGCGAAGCCGTCATACCTATGGAGATAGGAATCCATTCGCTCTAGGTAACTCAATACAATGTGGTACAAAACGAGCTTGCCTTACAAGAACGATTAGATCTACTCTCATAATTACGGGATTTTGTGTCTGCTCGAATGGTCTCATACCAACAACAGATGGATTAATATTACAGGTGAAGAGTTAGAAACAGAACATTCAAACCTGACAAATTGGTCCTAAGGAAGGTAAAAACAATCGGTCAACCTCTATCCAGGGGCAAGTTAGCGCCCAATTGGGAAGGTGTCTATTAGATACGTTTCGTCATCTGCCCAGGGACTTATCGTCTCAATAACTTCGACGGATCGACTATCCCCAGAACTTGAAACTCAAAAAAATTACGCATATATTACAAGTGAATCTCATCACCTCCCGTAGTCGGAAAAGCCTCCCATTATGTAAGATTCCTATGCTTTTCTCTTTTGTTTATCCCATTAATTATTTCCTACCAGTTCTTCTCTTGTAGTTTGCTTCCTATTGAACGTAATGTGTCATCAATAAGGGACATGATTCCTAGTTGGTAGGCACGACCCATCATATCATTTGTTTCCTATCAAACCTAACGTGTCGTCAATAAGGGATATGACTCCTAGTTGGGTAGGCATGACCCATCCCATCATTTGACTCTTATCGAGTATCATCAATAAGGAACATGACTCCCAGCTAGGTAGACATGGCTCGTTCTTTTGGTTGACTCCTATCGAACGTAATGTGTCGTCAATTGGGGATATGACTCTCAGTCGGGTGGGAATGACCCATCCCATCATTTGACTCTTTTTGAATGTCACGTATCGGACATAACCTCTAATTGGATAGGTATTACCCATCCTATCGCTTAGATCTCAACGAATGTCATGGGTCACCGCAAGGAAGGTACACTCTATCTTGCCGATCAGACGAATGTGACTGATACTTATTAAGGCATTCCTGTTTGTGATTAACTCTCACATTGTTCAACAAGCCTAGCTATGCATATAAATGTTATCGGTGGAAATTTGATCAAAAGCAGAAACTGACAAATAAGTAAAATGAAACTCTTTTTTTATTTCCATATAACGAATACATATAAGATTACATGAATAGGCGTAGTTTACAAGTCCTCAAGCTGGATCGATTACATCAAGAAAAACACATAAGAAAGCTTATAGAACTGTTCCGGAGTAAGGAGGCTACAATGCCATGGTCAGTCGACAAAACTGGAGAGTACAAAAATAATAAAAAGAGAAGACGGAAGAAAGAAATTCAAAAATATCCATAGCCAAACACGGACATGAAGACTGCTAAAAATTAGGTTGAGGAGGGCATGAGACGGTTGCAAAGAAACTATGAGAATGCATTAGGATTCAAACCTTTGTCATACACAGTTTCCAATCCTCAACCAACTCCTTTAGTCACCTGATCTGAAAGAACACGAGCCAGATGACGAATTCAACCTAGAGTGGGAGCGTATCTGAAACTCCCTTCTAAAGTTGAGAACCCTGATGAGAACCTTGATAGAGCCCATCATGGCGTCCGAACATCGAACAGCATGACGAGACCTTGAATCAACAGTCCCATTCTTGACGAGACTTCGCATCTGCAGAAGCATTTTATACTACTGAGCCTTCTAACCTAAGGTGCACCATCGAAAGATTTATCAAAGAAACTAACTCTCTGTAGAAA
Source organism: Dillenia turbinata (assembly GCA_037126225.1). Lineage (NCBI taxonomy): Eukaryota > Viridiplantae > Streptophyta > Magnoliopsida > Dilleniales > Dilleniaceae > Dillenia > Dillenia turbinata. The sequence continues at coordinate 17,279,084 of JBAMMX010000027.1, read as the reverse complement.
GATTCATAGATACGGAAGCATGTAAGTTTCTTCTAAGGCAATATAGAGTCACGAGGCCTTTATTTATAGTTGCAAAGGAAGAAGATCTTCGCAAATCACTGAACAGACAAAATAGTTCGATGAAAATCGTATGCAATGACTGAAGGGTTTAAAGCCTTTCAACTTCCCATAAGCCATTTATTTCGGGGTTACTTATTCATAAGGTTGAACATGATAAAACCCTTGGGAAGGTGGAGCAGTTGAGAGAAAATGGCATTCACCTACAGTCCATTCTAACTTCATAGTGTATTAAAGACAATTAGCATAACTCGAAGCGACACATACTGCATTAAAGACTTTGTACCTTTTCAATTTCTGACGAATAACCATCACTCATGGTGTCTTTCTCACGAAATAACACCACGAGTCGGGTGTAAATGATGTGACATTGTCCAAAGGCCTATTACAAAAGGTATTCAATCTTGTGAGCCCACGATCCAAAAAGGCATTTTAAGCCTAGACGTGTCCACGATTAGGGATTAATTTCCTCGAAGGGTGGACATGACCCAACACACCAAGTGATTGCCTTCGATAATTAACCAACCGGTTTATGACCTCCAAAGGTATTCAGTACACCTGTGATAACACTACCCTTGCCGTATTGGTAAGGGGGCCGATCGTTACTCCCATCAGTAAAAGGTGATACGCACACTCCCTAGATTAGGAAGGAGACTTTTAAAATATAATTGATAAGGGAAGAAATCTTTCTGTATCGTTAAACTTCCTAAGTAATAAATATCACAAATCTTTCGAGAATATTTGACTATAAAATCTTAAAATTTTTGGATCTCCTCACAAGGAAACTATGGTTGCAACACTCTGGATACACACGACTCATAAGAGATCTGTATATAAAAACATTAAGTACATTAAAGTCCAGATATTCTCTCTGAGACCAGACACTTGACACAATTCACAAGACTCTTAGCTCTCTCTCTCTCTCTCTCTCTCGTATTCAGTTTGTTTCATTCATATTGAAAATCACTCTTTCTGACTTGAGCATCGGAGCTTCCCCCAGCGAAGCACTCTCTGACGGTTTTTTGTAGGTTTTGAATCGTTTCCCGGAGTAACTGTTCGAGTCGAAGGAGTTAGAATTTATGGAGTCGAAACCAGCCTCTAATAAGAGAAGAAAGAGGAAGAGAGAAAAAATAATTGATCGATTGAGTGACTCATGCTCGCAGGCTGGTCCATCGAGATGATCAAGAAAAAATGAGAAAAGTAAGAGCCGAGAAAAAAGAGAGAATACTCCACACTTGGGAATTTTTGAAACTTCAACATGTGATTTTCATCATTTCCTTTAATAAAAATAAGTTTCTTGGATCATGACCATTTCAATTACTTAATGCTGTGATTTTTTTTTTGTGATGTCATTATTGCAACTTATAAGTTATTTATCTGCAGATCAATTCTGTGCACTAATTGGAGAAGATATATATGATGTTGCAGAAAGTTGAAAAATCTAGCTCCTCAACTGAGACAACTCATCAAATAAACTCTCAAAAAACAAAAAATTAAGCATACACAATTGAGCTCACTTAGTAGATGTTTTTAACACAAAAGACTAGCTTAATGTTAATTTCATCATTATGTTTGTTTAATAAGACTATGAGAAATATTGAATTAATTTTCACCACCAATTGGGGAGTAGGAATTGTTTTGCAATTTTTGGTCCTAAATAACATAAAATGGTAAAGCAAGTTTGAGGTGTTGTCAAAATCGTAAGCCCATTTTCTATGAATCCAAAACTCTAATTAGTCTTTAGGGTCCATTTCATCGCATTTATCTATTTCATTTCTTGTTTAGTTTAGTTATCAATACCATTTTAAACCTTATTCACACTTGGGAAAACTTCATGAAATAGATAACACTTTTGAGTTAATGAGTTATAACTCAACCGGTACCGCCCCTTCTCCCCCTTGTAAAAGATTTTGAGTTCAAACCTCCCTCTGTGTGTGTGTGTGTGTGTCTTAACACTTTTGAACCCTTTGAAAACAATATCTTATACTCACAAAGTTACAATTTACCTCATGCACTTGCAAGCATAGAGTTTATATATAAAACACGTCATACACTATATCTCATTATGTTATCAAGGCAAATTTGGATCTTTGAACTTAAATGGGAAGAAGACTTGCACTATAATCCCTCGTGTGATCAAGGTTAAGTTCACTACTAGAAAAATGGTCTTCAGTGACGAAAATTATCGATGGAAAAATCCGTCGCTAATTTTTCCGTCGCTAAATCCGTCGCTAAAACTTTTCCGGACAAATTAGCGACGGATTTAGCGACGGAAAATTTCTATCACTAATTTTTTTGTCGGTAATCCGTTGCTAAAACTTAAAAAAAAATTGTTTTTGTTAAATATAATTTTTTTTTTGTTTTTATTAAAGATAATTTGTATTTTTATTAAATATAATTGTGTCTTTTTATTAAATATAATTTTTTTATTAAATATAATTTTATTTTTTTGTTAAATATAATTTTTTGTTTTTATTAAATATAATTTTGTATTTTTCTTAAAAATAATTTTTTTGTTTTTATTAAATATAATTTTGTATTTTTATTAAATATAATTTTGTGTTTTTATTAAATATAATTTTTATTTTTATTAAATATAATTTTATTTTTTTAAATATAATTTTGTATTTTTATTAAATATAATTTTGTATTTTTTTAAATATAATTTTGTATTTTTATTAAATATAATTTTTTATTTTTATTAAATATAATTTTTGTTTTTATTAAATATAATTTTATTTTTTTATTAAATATAATTTTGTATTTTTATTAAATATAATTTTTATTTTTATTAAATATATTTTGTATTTTTATTAGATATAATTTTTTGTTTTTTAAATATAATTTTATGTTTTTATTAAATAAAATTTTATATTTTTTTTAAATAAGGGTACTGTATTTTTAATATTGAAAGTTACAAATAAAGTATAAAAGTAGAAAAAAAAACTAATAACACAAATGTAATGGTGGCATGGTGGTTAAAACTCTTATTTCCTCTCTCTCACATCCAAATTCGAATCAGGGTGGGAGCATATTTTTAACACATTTAGGCACGGACAGACGGGCGGGCCGGGGTCCTGACGGGGCGCAAGCTGGTCGGGCGGGTGGCTTTGGGCATTTGGGTTTGCTGTTATTCATTTTAGCGATGGATTAACGATGAAAATTTTCCGTTGGTAATTTGAAAACCCTGAAACAAAATTAGCGATAGATCTAGTGACGAAATTTTTTGTCGCTAAAAAATTCGTCGGTAATTAGCGACGGATTAGTTACTGAAAAATTCAGTCGCTAAAAAATCTGTCGCTGATCTTTCGCTAAAATTAGCGAGATGACTTTCAGCGACGGAAAAATCCGTCGTTGATACTTTCAGTGACGAAAATTTGGGTATCAGCGACGGAAAACTCCATCACCAATACCCGTTTTTCTAGTAGTGGTTTTAGTTTTGATGGATAAAATTCAATACAAAAGAGAAAACCTACATTACATCCTCATCATGTCATCGAGACAAGTATGGATCTTCAAATTTGAATTGAGAAGTATTAAGTGTTTATAGAATCTACATCTACACTACTCCCATATTAAGTTTTGCCCATTCCTACTATTATGTGGCTTTGTCCCACATAGGTTTTCTTGAAGAAGAAGCTCTCTCATTGCATATTATATAAAGCCCCAATCCCACATTGGTTATGAAGTCAAGCCGTCTCCCCAAATTCAAGTATAAAATGGCTTTGTGGTGGGTTAAAAGGTATCATCAATCCAATAGAGTTAGAAAAAGTGGGTTGTGATCTTTTAAGACCTCTTTCTCTGTCTCTCTTATATGATGGTATTTTGAGTTTAGAAACACTTTCCTAGATCATTTGTAATCTTCTTTTTAGATAGTGAATTTTGCTTCTCTCTCGTCGATGGACGTAGATCTATTTGACTAAATCACGTAAATTTTGTCTATTTTTATTTTGTTTTATCTTTTTTGCTTTATTTCTCAGTTTATTTTATTTATTTGTTGTTTTGTTAATTGTCTATTGGGTTGTCAAAAAGTTTTCTGCTTAACTTCCTACGTCTTGGTTCTAACAAACTGGTATAAAAACTATTTTAACTATTTTGAAAAAGTTTTTAGATAATTATTTTGACAATATAACAATAACAAAAATAGTTGTCAAGAAATTAGACAAAAATATCAATTTTGGTATGTGGTAACTTAAAATGGAGGCTATTGTAGTTCATGACAGAATTGATTTAGCATTACAGGGGGTAGAAGCTAAACCGCTAGTCTGACAGATATAGATTTTGTAGCGATAGATTAAAAGACGAGATTTGAGATTATTTTGAACATCTTTGATGAGGTTTTGCGGGAGGTTGTTATGGAGAGTACGGTTAAAGCCACGTGGGATAAGTTTAAGACTTTGTATATGAATAAGACAATCGAGAATCAACTTTATTTGAAACAAATTCTGTATATGCTCCATATAGCAGAAAATACGTATATACTCTCTCATCTTGATAAATTTGATTTTATTATTATGGATTTGGAGAATATAGATTCAAAAATTAATGATGAGGATCAGATCCTGTTATTATTGTGTTCTCTTCGTCAAATTTTAAGTATTTTCATGATATTATGATTTATGGAAAAGAAACTATTTTGTATCAAGAAATTAAATCTATCTTAAAATCTAAAGAGTAGATTGATAGAAATATTACTGAGAAAATTAAGGGTAGTCAAACTGAATGCTTGGTTGTTAAGGGCAAAACTTATAAAAGAGAATTTGACAATGGTAGATCTAAATATAAAATTTGGAATACAATTATTATCACAAGTTGAGACACATTAAAATCAATTATTTTAAGTTGAAAAATAAGTCAAAGTAAAAGGAAAAATCTGATGAGAAAACCACTAAGACCGTCGAGGCTAGTGTTGTAGTAGATAAGGGTAATGGAAATATATTTTGTGTAACTGATATTCGGACAAGACCTAAAAATGAATGGATTTTAAATTCGATTTGTTCTTATCACATGTGTCCCAATAGAGATTTATTTTTTACTTATGAATCTGTTAATAGTGGAATTGTTTTGATGAAAAATGATATTATTTGTAATGTTAGACATGTTCCTGATTTGAAAAAAAAATCTCATCTCTTTTGACACCCTAGAGACTTTTGGATGCAGATACACAATTGAAAAGTGGAGTTACAAAAGTGTTTAGTAGTACTCTTATTATTATGAAAATTTACAGGTTTAGTAAATTGTATTTTCTATAGGGATTTACTATTATTCGTTCAATTATAGTATTATCATCAATATCTGATTCTGACATTCATTCAGTTTTGTAGGGGTTAACTCGTGTTCAATTTAAGGGCGGTGCCAGTATATGTTGACTTTCTTTTATGAGTATTTAAAAAGTATGTATTACAGTTGCGTTTACTTTCGAAAGTTAAATGATAGGTCTTTAATTTATTTATTATTTTATATTGATGACATGTTTATTGCTTTCAAGAATTTGTCATAAATACTCACCTTGAAATTGCAGTTAAGTAGGGAGTTTGATATAAAAAATTTGAGAGCAGTTAAGAATATTCTTAATATGAAAATTAAGAGAGATCGATGAGTTGAAAAATTATTTTTGATTCAGAATAATTATCTTGAGAAAATTTTGAAAATGTTTGTCATGAAAGATACTAAACCCGTAAGTACTCCATTTGCTAGTTATTTTAGGATATTTGTTGCTCCGACATCACAATTAGTTGAAGAGAAGGATTATATGACACAGATTCCATATTTTACTGCAATTGACAGTATCATGTATATAGTGGTTTGTACAAGTTTGAAGGACAATATTGTTGACATGTTTACAAAACCTCCTCTAGTTTACAAGTTCAAGAAGCGCTTAGACTTGAATGGTGTTTGCTACTGTTGATTAGGCCATTGGGCCTTTTGTGGAAAAGATGGAGCAGATTTGTTATTTGTCAATGTTGGGACATGTCAGAGTAGAGATTTATTATGTGATTTTGTCCCACATTGGTTTTCTTGAAGAACACATTATATAAAGCCCCAATCCCATATTGGTTATGAAGTCAACCCATCTCTCCAAATTCAAGTATAAATATGGTTTTGTGGTGGGCTAAAGGGTATCATCAATCCAACAGAGTTAGTAAAAGTGGGTTGTGATCTTTTAAGGTATCCTTTTTTATCTCTCTTGTATGATGATATTTTGAGTCCAGGAACACTTTTCTAAGACATTTGTAATCTTCTTCTTTGATAGTGAATTTTGCTTCTCCTTCACCCATAGATGTAGGTCTAGTTGATCGAATCACTTAAATTTTGTCTCTCTTTATTTTATTCTATATTTTTTGTTTTATTTTCCTATTTATTTTATTTATTTATTGTTTTGTTATTTGTCTATCGGGTTATTAAAGAGATTTTTGATTAACTTTCTATATCCCGATTCTAACACCTACCCGTATATCTAGCCAGTGTAAGGATAGTTTTCGTTATTAATTGATTGTCATGCTAATGTGCGTGTGTTAGACCGCTTCATTCTTCTTTTTTTAGAGACATTTGAGGGGCATTACAAGATAACCATCATTAATTTCTTTCTCGAATCTTGAATGTCCACCCTTTATGAACATTCGGGAACTATAAAGAAGCTTTATAGGATAAAGATTAAGAGCGTGGGTTTTGCTAAATCCTATATTCATGGAAATTCGGGAGTGGTGCACAAGCACCATATGTGAACAGTGGAGCAGCTTTTCCAATCACTAGATGTGGGCAACTTATGCCTTTTCAAACTTACTTAACAATACAAAGAATAGAGGTTGATCATGGTTGGAAGTTTGCAGCCACTTTCTTTCCAAATTCAATCGATTAATATATTTGGAAAGACTTAGAAATCTAGTTTTCAAGCAAAAAACCCCATGCTTTCAAAGAAAACTCGCCTAGATTTACGCTAGCATGCAAGGTGACTAAAACTCTGGTTCTAAGCCTACCTTTGGGAGTTGCAAAACCTTAACTTACCAGATCCTTTTATTATTAATATTTTTTTTGTTATATAGGAATTGTTAAAATCATGAAAATATATGCACCCATAAAGGTTTAAACATTAATCTCAAGAAAAGACACTTGAGCAAAAATTATTTACCACTTAGGTACCCATACAAGTACTATCTTACTAGATCTTAATATAGAATCACATACTGTCGAAAAACTTTGTATATAATTCTGAAGTTAGGTTCTGACGATCTATTTCAGATTATTAGGCCGCCAAAATTTGGATCCAATCCAAACTTACGAAGAAGCTCGCCCATACCTTGGCAAATCCAAATATGGTCAAATTATATACCATTGAAAATCTCTTGAACTTTGTTTTCAAAGCAAAACGCAGTGTGCAATTTGGATTTTTTTAGAGAAAGTTATGGACAAATTATATGAAGCAGTGAGCAAATTTTTTCATGCAAACATGAAAAAAAATAGTCAACCTTTGAAAACATATTTTTATAGATAGTAGGGAGTATATTTTTAGTTATAATAAAGTTTAAGTTAAAACTCCAATATTTTATCATTCTGATTCGCCTAAAAAAATTTAAATTAAAACATTAAATTTAAAAAAGTAGTAACAATAAAATAACAACAACTACAAGGATCAAAAGGGGTTTTTGGATTCAAATCCAAGGAATAAGTTTCATGTGCAAATCATTTATTCAATTATTATTATTATTATTATTATTTTCGGAGGGGGGGAAGGGTGCCCGGTTATTTGGGATGAATCCGTGTCATTTCAAACATTAAAACCTGGTTCCGTTTTTAAGTATCTTTGCGGCTGTCTCCGAAAGTTTTGGCACAGTTTGTGAAAAATCTCAACTTGTGCCGTTGCAATCCAAGTTAAAATGCTGCTCTCTCTCTCTCTCTCTCTCTCTCTCTCTGACTTTCTCAATTTTCCAAACTGTCCTTTCGCCCTCTTCAAAGCACGGGCTGCCAATGAGGATAAATTGGACTTTTAAGCACCTAGTATGACGGCAGCCCTAGGTAATTGTTATATATATATATATATATTATTCTTGTGTGAGTGCAAAATATAGTTGTATTTTTAATTGCTATAAACTTTGTTATTGTTTTGTAAATTAACATGACTTATTAAGTAGAAACTCTTAATATCCTAATATTACACTTTGATATGGCTATTTTGACTAATATATATATATATATATATTATTCTTGTTATCTTTTTTTTTTTTTTTTTTTTTTTTTTAATTTGAGTCCTTAGGTCGTTCATCTTTTTTAAATATAGGGTTTTCTCTTTTACTTTTTTTTTGTTTCAGGATGGTCATTTCTTTACTTTTAGATTGTAATTTTTTTTGTTCAGATTTTTACTCTTTTTTTTTTTTTCCTTAAACATGCTTTTTTTTGCCTCTTAAGTCCTTCATTTTTTGGAACAAAGGGTTTTTCTCTTTTTTTTTTTTGTCTCAAATGGTCATTCATTTATTTTTAAATCACATTTTTTATTTTTTTTCATTCAGGCTCTTGCTCTTTTTTTATCCAATTTTTTCTCCTTAGATTTGTCATCTTTTTCGAACATATGTTTTTCCCTTGTTATTTTTTTTGTTTCACTGGTGGTCATCTAATTATTTTTAAACTATATTTTTTCCTATTCAAGTACTTACTCTTTTTATTTTTGACCTTTTTTTTTTCTCTTTGAGTCATTATTTTATATAGGTTTTTTCTTTTTTTGCCCCATGAATGATTATTTCTTTATTTTTATTATATTTTTACTCTATTTATTATCTCTTTTTTTAGCTCATTGTTATTTTTTTTTAAAAAAATTCAGTAGTTAATTTTTTTTATTGATACACATTATATTTTTTATTAATTTAAATAATAATTTAAATATTAAGTTAATTATAAATTTAATAAATATTTATATAATTAAAAAAATATAATTTACATCTGTTGGATATCCTGTGCGTGAGCGCGGACCATTTACTAGTTTTATTATTTGTATCGTAGGGTTTGAGAAGTAGAAATATTTTTCCGATAGACATCTAGATTATTCTGATTTGACCAGAGGTAAGGGCGTTTAGAGTTTGGCAAGAGAATATGTACACATACACAAGACCCCTCTCTGTTTGGGGATGTACAAACACAAGGCACTCTCTCTTATCATCATTACACGCCTTTATAACAAGATATCAAGAGGATAAAGAGAAACGGGGAAATCTTTGAAAAATCAAAGTCGGTAGTCCCCTCTGCACACTGCTGTTAACACACAACAATGGGTTGAGGGAGAGAGAGAGAGGGAGAGAGAGAGGGAGAGATATTGGGTTTTGCTGTTGATGGCAGATTTGACTCAACTTTTTATAAAAAGTGACTTCTATAATTGCTTTGCCAATAAAGAGAGGGACACGAGTAAGGTTGAGAAATGGTGGATAGACATGCCCGTACGGACATTTTACATAACGAGGGCTTCCTTTGTGCTAATCTGCAAAGTATTTTCTACGTTTACACCGTACCTCCACCTTTAAAAAAGACAAATTGCAAATCTAAATAAACGGAATTAAAGAAAAAAAATTTGAAAAAAGTAATGTTTTTGGATCTAAACTATACCTATTTTTTGTTTTTTTTCTATCACATAAGTTTTAAATTTCAGATGATAAAATTATTATCACTCAACTATTTTAAGAGATCTATTTTTGATTCTATTATGTCCCTATCAAAACCCTTCACCCTTATCCAATTTAAAAAAAAAAGCTTTAGTTAGAAGGGTTGTTTTGTTTTTAATAACGATACTCCTATTTAAATTGCTGCTTCCAAGTCTTTGATAGCTGTGAATTGTACAATGTGCTTTTTCTTTGGTTAAGTGGCAATAACATTAACCAGTCTCTCTCTATCTCTCTCTCTCCTGACAATTGCCCTAAATAAAGAAGCCAAGAAGAAAGCATATTTTCCTGCTTTTCTTACCATATTACAACCCACACGGACTAGACTTTGGTTGCTCCATCCATCGTTTACCTACCTCTCTCTCTCTCTCTGTCTCTCTCATGATGGATGATAAATTGGCAGTGGTTCTCCGGCCGTGGCAACTATTCCCACTTCAAGAAGTTCTAAGCTAAGGTTTGAGCTTTTGCAACTCTCTCTCTCTCTCTCTCTCTCTCTCTTTGCTTTTGTTTCTTCATATACCCACAGAGAGAAAGAGAGAGAGAGAGAAGACAGGGCAAGGGTTTCCTTTGTGCAATCGCGCCCTTACTCTAAGCATAATGTTCAATTCGTTTTCACACAACTCAATTCCTTCATACTCAAATAATTCTTCGCCACCTCTCTTCCTTAGCCATGACCACATCAACAATGCTTTCCTTCAGCACCCCATCAACAATGACATGCCAATGACTCAATTCTTAGCATCTTACAATACTCCGATCACCGAAACAGTCCTAATTAACCATCAACTCCATTACTATTATGATGGTGCATCCAGCAAGAAAAAACAAGCCAAAACATTCACCAAGGATCGTCATAGCAAGATCTGCACTGCTAAAGGTCCAAGAGTTAGGAGGGTTAGGCTGTCCATTGGAGTTGCCCGAAAGTTCTTTGATCTGCAAGACATGCTTGGTTTTGACAAGGCAAGCAAAACCCTAGAATGGTTGCTATCCAAGTCGAAGAAGGCAATTAAGGAGCTAACAAAATCACAAGGGACGACACAAATCTCTGATGGTGATCATGGGGTAACTGAAGAAGGAGAAGAAGAAAAAGAAGATGAAGAAGTCTTGGAAAACTCTGATGGCGACCTGCAGGGGATGTCGAGTGATTTGATAAGAAGTGAAGGGAAAGAGAATAAGATGAGACAAAAATGCAAAAGTGCAATAGAATATAGCACTAGTAATGCAAGAGAGTCAAGAGCAAAGGCAAGAGCAAGAGCAAGAGAGAGAACAAGAGAGAAATTGTGCGTCCAAATGAATATTAGGTCTATGCCCTCAAGTCATTTTGATCCTAGCATTGAGGAAGTGGGCTTACAAAGCCCTGAATCATCATTATCTAGTAAAATGACATATATAAGAGCAGGCAACGAGAAGAAGAATTTAGAGCAATTTCCGGTTTTTGATCATCAGCAAACACTGGAAACTTCAAGAGAGAATATTGAGGTATCCCACTGTAACAATTCTCCTAATCTGAACCAATTTTACTGGCAATTTAGTCACGCTTTTGCACAATCCAGCCATGCTATGAACAACACTAGTCCATCAACAGGTACACTTATCTTGACAAGTCCAAGGAGGGTTTTTTTTTTTTTTTTTTTTTTTGGGGGGGGGGGGGGTGGCATTTCTAATACATATTGCTGATTTAAATCCAAATTTTGCAGATTTTCAGACTGGCTGGGAGGTTTTCAGGAATCAACCTCCACAATGACTCATTATGCTCGGTTTTCACATACGTGAAAAGATGTAAGTCATAGCCCTTCTATTAGTTAAATCTCGAACAAGTAGCACGCTTTGAAGTCCACATTTGATACCACATAATTCAACATATATGGTCACTGCAATACGCATAAACATCAATCAAAACATTGCTCCTATACGATAATACTACAAAACGTAAAGCCTTGTGTTTTTGTGTGTGTGATGGATTCTTATTATATTAAATAGGTTAGCTTCAAGGTGGTGCTCATGAGTTTTGTATGTGTATACACAAAACCCCAGCTACCTTCCAATGAGCTAATTGAAATTGATATAATGAAAAGCAAACAAATTAGCCACCGAGCAATCGTTCAGCTTCGAACTGCAAGAAGATTTCACACTGGTTTTGGTGGCTTTGCCTAGGTTTCCTTGGCCTTTTTGGCCTTGATATTATGTTGTTGTAACTCTAGGTTAGAATCAATTTAATGTGAAAAGATGAATGATTAAGCCATACAGAAGAAAACAAATCTATTATAGAAGGCTTTGCACAAAGTATAGAAGCTGTTGAATCCGGTGTTTTTGTTAATAGAACATATGGTAGTAGCCTCAGTTTAATTTTTAGTCATCTATAGCTTGAGGTATGTCATAATTCATATGTCTTATTAATTGCTCTCTTATTTCATATTCATGTTTCTTTGGCATACCTATTCCATAAAAAGCATTTCATTCTTTTTTTCCCCCTATTCAGTAGGTGAAGATTAGCATGCATGATTGTCTTTAAAAAAAAAAAAAAATTCCAAAACAAAGCAACAATTAGAAAGTATTTTTCATAAACATACTCTTAAATTCTCAAGAATTTCAAAGCAAAGTCATTAATAACTTGAGCATCAGAAGGTTCCGTGAAGTTGATGAATCTACTGTAAAGATAGCAAAGCATTTCTCATTCTAAGAAATGGCTACTAAAAATTTGGTATATTGGACTTGGAATTGTGGTGTGGAGCCTATGGAAAGAATTGATCTTTCTAGGGTTTAACACAAGGCAAATATTGTACCGATTGGATACGTTGTTTAAGAATTTTATTCATTTTGAGAATTTTGGATTTTTTTTTTAGTTCTTTGTCCATGTCATCCAGGCTTTTTAATTGAATACAATTCATTTTCCAGGAAGAACTCTATTAGTAAAATAATAATGAACTCTTACTTACATTCTTCTCTCTTTTATGATATATCAGAATAGCTCCATTGGTTTGGGGTCCTTTATAATGAGTCATTATGAACTTCTTATGAAGGGAGTGGGAAGTAGAAACATGGTTATAAAATAATAACCATATCTTATGGAGCAATGTGTTCTTTCACAAAACATAATTTATTATGAAGATATATGAAAAACAATTTCTAATCATTGATAAATGTTTTTTTTTATGAATTTATTTTGGGGAAGAAAAAGGAAAATTGAGAAAATTTCTTTTCTTCATCAGAATTAGTCATTGGTAAGTTCTTAGCACGCTGCTCCTTCCTAATAAGGTGTCAATGTGAGGAAGGAGCAGTATATTGAGAACTGCTTCGGTCCTCATGATTTGGGAGTGTAGAAAACTAAAGTAATTACAGGATTTCCAAATCCTAGCAGTTTATGCTCAGTTAAAATTTCAAGGATCGGAGAAAATGTGTCCTCGAAAATGTGTCCTCTTCCAATCTTTTTTATTATAAAGCTCCAAATCCTAGCAACTTTCTCTTCCTCTCCCTTTGTCGTTTCTGTATCTTGTTTCTCTTCCAACTCTCTCTCTCTCTCTCTACGTTTCAATCTTCATGCCCTAGCTGCACCACCATCCTTCTGTGAGTTAAAGTGAATAGCTTATTGCTAAAGCATCACCTTTGTTGTGTGATTCCTCTCCTCTCATTTTAGGCTTGCAATTTTATCTTCAAGCAATGGCGGTTTTGAAGTGGTTTCAGTATAAAGAACCTTAAGAGATCCAAGTTGTGACCAAGAGGGGTAGGGGCACCTTTCATAGAATTTGGATGCCAAAAAATAAAAAAGAAAATGTCAATTTTCAATATTATTGCCTCATGCTGTACTTCGGGTGCACATTACTTAATTTTATGACATTATGAATTAAACATTATGTTACTCCTAAACCCCATCCATTAATTTTGTTATATTATATCAAAATAATATTTATTTTATGTTTAGTATACTTTTGTTTGCACAAGGCACTAAAGTAAAGTCCTTTTTTTTAAAAAAAAATATATATATATAAATACTATAATTTTTGTTAATATTTCTTTTAATTAATTTTGGCCTTACAAAATCGCTGATTATTTTTATTAGAGTTATTTCTTTTTCCTTGAAAAGTACATATAATTGGTCAATTTTTTATATACATATTATAAAATGATTGAAAATAAAAAAAAAAATACATAATCAATGTATTTTGAAAGAATATAATATAATAACATAATATATGAATCATTTGACGAAACGAGGATTTCTATAGAAGTGAAAACTCCATAAAATTTCAATTATATCGGATGGAAAAATAAATAAGTGATTTGGTGAAATTTATAGTAGTAATGGTGCAAATATTTTGTTAAATATATTTATCAAAATTTTCAATCATTATAAAACATGTAGGTTTAAGATTTAAAATTTGGTTCTTTCAATGGTGCAATCTTTGTACGAAAGACTATGTTCATGGAAGCAAATATTTCAATTAATAGTTGTTAAAAAAAAATTTCGTATATGGATCATGGGAGAGAGAGAGAGAGAGAGAGATAAAAGAGGACAAGATCATAAAAAAAATATGGTTTTTTTTTTTTTTTTTTTTTTTGTTGGTTACAAGACGGATGAAAGATCAGCCCCTAAACGAGGCCATCCCCCGAATATCCCTTAACAAATATCACTAGGGGGAGAGACAAACTTGTGAACCCCTGGAGGGACTATTGGACCTATCCTTGCTAAGATGTCAGCACACTTATTGCCTTCGCCAGGAACATAAAGAATCCTATGGACAATTGTTTTGCTCATTAAAGTCTGGCATTCCTTGACAATATAATAATGGGGACTTGTTGGTGCTATTGTCAAGAAGAGTGCTTGCTCCAAGACAACCAGGAAGAGATTAGCCCAAAATAGTACGGAGAGATCCTCCAAAACACCAAAAAGTTTGGTCGAGAAGGTATCTGTCATATCAATATTTGTCATGGAACCACACACCCACAAGCCATACTCAACACCCACAAGCCATACTCATTGCGAACTAAACCCTCAACTCTGGCTACATAGTTATCAATATCCAAAGAACCATCGGTATTGAGTTTAAACAATCCCAACAAGAGAGGGTTCCATCTAACCCATAATCCAACCTTGGCTAACCTTGTAATACCTCCAACTATGGGTAATCATCCCTCCTTCACATATACTTGGGCCTTTGAAGTCACAAACTCAGAACAAAAATCTACCCCGTCAAAAACCGTCTTACGTCTCAATTTCCATATTGCCCAAATAGTATAGATAAACTACTATGACCAAGGGATTTTCAAATGCATTGCGTGAGTCTTGCAATTCCAAATTAGCCAATTTCGTATTTTCCTTTGGTCCAACACTATCTGTGATATAGTAGAGCTACCCATAATCCTATCCCACATTGCTTGGGTCTTACTACAATCACGAAATAGATGCAGCATAGTTTCGATCTACTCATCACATAGGGGGCACCTATAATTTGTTGAGAAACCTTTTCAAAATCTCATGTCATTTGTCATTATCACCTTATGCAATATCAACCAAAGAAGGAACTTAACCCGTTCTTGGCATTTTAAGCTCCACACCCACCTATACGACATTCCCGGAACTAAGGTTGAGATCTTTCATTTCAAGTTATATGCCAAGCAGACTAAGAAAGCTCCTGACGAACTTTCGATCCAGTAGACTCTATCTCAGGATTCCATCTCTTGGGGAATCATAACAGCTCTAATCTCTTCAAGTATCAATACTGGAAGCAAATCTTGTAACCGGAGAACATCCGCAGCCACTGGTGATAAACTGGCTTACCATCACCTACAACGACTCCCCCAACTGCATGTTTGGAATTCGATGACTAAGCGGTTCTGATCCAACCCAATTGTCTGACCAGAATTTAATGTTTTCATCACTTCCCAAACGCCATCGAACTCCCCCAACAAGAGTCTCCCTTGCTTGTAATAGGCCCCTCCACAAGGCCGAATGGTCATAGCTCCGCCGACAAGACATGAATTCCTCTTCCTTAAGGTATTTGGCCTGTAGAACTTGACACCATAGGGCCTGATTCCTAGAGACCATACACCACCACAATTTTGCTAGGAGAACCACATTCGTTGGTCATGATGTCCTGATACCCAACCCCCCCAAGTCCTTAGGTTAGAAAATTGTCTTCCATCGGACCATGTGAACCCTACATGCCCCATTTGATTCCTCCCACAAAAACTTCCATTGAATTCTATCTAATTTATTGCAGATGCTTGTAGGCAGCCATGCCGAACTCATAGTGTGTGCCGATATAGAAGAAGTCACAGCTTGTATCAGAGTTCTCCGTTCGGCAATCTATTATCTTTTGCTTGACCCTTTCGACCAAATATTGATACTGTGTGTGAGACACTCATCCTTGGACCATCGGAACACCCAAATACATCCCAAGATTTCCAATAATCAGAAATTGGCGTTGGACTGCCAGGCTTAAGGGACAAGGGGTACGAGGAGAAACAAATAACTTCGACTTTTATGGATACAGAACCAACCCACTACAATTAGCAAACTCCCTGAGACACTTAAGAATAGCCCCCATGCTATCTGACTTAGCGTCGGCAAACAACATTAGGTCATTTGCAGAGAACAAGTGGGGAATCCTCGGCCCCATCCTACGGATAGGCTTCCAATATCTCCTCCACTAGGTCCTAAATCATGTATGATAACTTTTCCATGACTAAAATGAAGAGATAAGGGGACAAAGGGTTCCCTTGTCTTAGTCCTCTCCCCAGAGGAAAATATGGAGAATTACCCTATTGGACAACACAGCAGTTGGGCATGAGTCACGAAAAAAATATGATTAATCAGCACAAAGTCTCTGGAATCCGAAAGTCTGCCAAGGTCTGAGTCAAAAAATCCCAACTTATACTATTATAGGCCCGCTAGAGGTCCACCTTTAGTATCATTTTCCAATGTTTTGCACGGGATTTGCAAAAATGTTTAATTTTTTTTTTTTAAATAATTAGAGGAATTTTACTGGGGTTGAATTAAATTTCTAGGGGATGGATATTAATTTGAATTATAATTTTTAAAATTTTACATTATTTCTTTCTTTTTTTCTTTTGGAAAAAAATGGGACAATCATCCATGCACCCAGCTTCCTCTGCCTAGGTGGTGATGTATATATAAATGTATACATGTAAAATTCTCAACACATTTATTTAAAAACATCCATTTTTCTTCTTTAATCCATAGGCACATCTAAGACAAAAGAGAAGTGTAATCTCCAAAGTTTCATAAGAACTTAAGAGAAACTAGAGGGGATCCAAGGGGCCAATTGCCCCTACAAACTAAGGACGAGTAGATCCGACCCTGTACAAAACATGACCAAGAGAATTTATACGTTGCCAAAACATTAGATACACAACAAAGTGAAAGAAAACGATTTTTTTTTGGGGGGAGGGGGGGGAGGAAGGAATACTTATGAAGCAGGCTGATATACCAGAAAAAACCTTACTGTTTTCTCACATTTAATATGATTAAAAGAAAAGAAAAAAATCAATTAAGAAAAGTATGAAAAAATATTCTTTTCTAAATATATTCTTTTTGCATCACATTAGCCCTTAATGGATACTTTCAGGTAAAAAGTGAAAAAAAGACTGGGTGTGCACCTTAATAACATTTAGCTGAGCTAATATCTTGGGGAATTTAAAAATATATAAATAAATAAATACTTAGCCAAAATAATAATAATAATACCATGTCATTTCCAGATGCTTACAGATATATATATCTCTTCTCATTGCATAGCCGGCAGAGAATGATTTTCCTGGCGTAAATGGAAAATAGAAAACTGAATTTTTGCACAGAAAAAAAAAGAAAAGAAAAAGAATCGAAGCATACCAATATGTCAAACAACATCATGTGAGGAGGATTACATGAAATGAGACTGAAAATCTTGAAGACTGAAGCAGCAACAAGTCCTTCGGACAAATGAGAGAGAGAGAGAGAGAGAGAGAGAGAGGAGCAGTAGTAGCAGTAGTAATAGAAGAAGAACAAATACCTGAGTTATATGGCTATGATGTGTTGAGTGACAGTGATACACTGACCAAAGCTTGGATGGCGTGAGAGATTTTTTTTTTTTTTTTCTTTCAAAGTTGAATTTTGAAATGCAAGAGAAGTTAGTTGATGGCCTAGGAAATAAATAAAATAAATAAATAAAATATTAAAATTGTAGTATATAAAGCCAAGATATTTGCTGAAGAAATCTCACCTACTTGTAATAGATTGGACGTTGTATTCATTCTTTTGTTTACAAAATTGTACAAATGTAGATTTGCAGTACTTTTTGTAACTATTTGTTGATGGGAGCAATGATTTAAGGTACTCCTCCCAAAATTGAAAAAAAAGGGCTAAAATTGTTTTCTTTCTTATGACTTTCAAGACTTGTATTTTAAACAAAATGAACCTATTGCATTGGCTATTAAAAGAGACAACCATTTTTTTTAAAAATCTTCTTTTGTACTTTTAAATTCAAATTCTTTTTTTTTTTTTTGATACTTATAAGTTTAAGTGATATTATGTAATCAAATTTTCTTTGGTTCATAATCATCCAAAATTGATGGTCATTTAGAATATCAGAATATATATTAGATAGGAATCGTGTAATAAATATATTAATTAATTAATTAAACACCTTGGATATGAGTGTTAAACCATTAACATTGTAGTCAGACTATCTCACCAATATTGCATCTATAATTTCCCCCCTTTTATGAAAGATGGGAAGTCGATCGGTGTCCTTTGAATATTTGAGTACACCCACAGACACAAAATCTGCCCTTACAACATGTATCCTAACCAAATTCTTCATGTTCCAAAAACTAGAAGCAAGAGGACAACTAGAATTAATTTGCGGCACGAGCCTTTGAGACCCTCACCAACTTTTAGAATTCCCATCCTCAAGTTTCATTATACCTATCCAAGAGACCAAGCCTACCACCTTAATTTGTTTTTTTTTTTTAGTTTAATTTTCTTTTATTGTATTGTATTTTATTTTATTTGTAATTTTTTAATTAAAATAAAAAGTTAATAAGAATTATAAATTTTTACAAGTAAAAATTCTCTATAAAATAATTAATATGTCATCATATTAATCATTTTTATTTAAAATTTATAAAAGTGCGAAGTTTGTCAAAATTTTCTTTCTTGTTTACTTCTATTGCTAAAATAAATCAAATGTAGATTATTATGATAAGAAGATCAAATATTTCATTAACTTGAATTTAAATTTTTATAATAACGGGAATATTAAGTATGTTATTTAATTTTTTTTCTTTTGTTACATGAAAATTTAAATTTAGAATCTTTAAATTGAGAGATGGGTTGTGATAAATTGTATTTTTGAGAATCGTTATGTAATATTCAATATTATAATATGTGACCGATCAACAAGATTGAAAACATTGCTTGTACTTAATATCCGAATATGACAAGAAGAAGGGGAATTTGGGCCGTAAAAATTAAAAAATAAAATAAAATTAAAGGTGTGCAAACCAAATTCCATGCTAATTATATTTAAAAAACGAAAAAAAAAAAGTTTAATCTGAACGGTTTCAATTAGGCCCTAGCTATATAAAAGCATAAGGTGGGCCAGCCCGACCCACACTCAACTCCCGCATTTATGAAGCGGCCCCCAGTAATAAAAAAAATGGCGTCATGAAAAATGCAAAACCAAATTTAAACGGCCCCATGAATGATATTAAGTGTGCAAGCACAATGCGTTGGCAAGTTTGTGGCTACTCAACTTAGCTCAATATCAATTTAGTACGACTTATATCGATTTTATCTATGTTATTGATAATTTTCAATTAAATTAATTTTATAATAAAATACAAACACTACAAAAAAATACCCATTCTGTAACGAATTTTACGACAAAAATTTAAGAAAAATTCGTTGCAAAAACTAATTGCGTCAAATTTAGCGACAAAAATTTTTTTGTCGCTATCAGCTCGTCGCTAATTTTTGCGACAAAAAATTAAAATTCGTTGCAAATAGTTACAAATTTTGCGACGAACCCAGGTTCGTCTCACTAATCTGCAACGAACTTTTTTCGTCCCTAAATTTGTCGCAGACCTGCAACGAATCCAATTTAGTTACAGTTTTTATTCAACAAATTTGAAATTTTGATGACAAAAATCCATTTGAATTCTATACTTTAACCATTCATCCTGTATTTCCTGTTCCTGTATATCATTCAAAATCGTAATTAACAACCACCTATTTAACAACATCAACCAACCATCAAAGAATACCACCATCAACCAACCAACCATCCAATAATAATATTATCAACATACCACATGATCAACATCATCATTTACTAACTATGAAATAACAAAAAATGTCAACAACAAACACAATACAAAGTCAAAAACCATATTTAAATGAAACTATCAAATAACAAATACAAATATTAAGAAATGTTAAGAATCACCACCATCACCATCACCATCACCATCGTCACCAGTATCACCATCTGGGGGATTTTCAGAAGAAAACAGAAATGAGGTCGTTTGACTGAAACTGGGAGCTAACTGAAGATGCCGCATTATGATTTCCTGATTTGCGCGTAACTCGCTGATTACGTTGTCGCTTTACCTTTGCTGTATGCGTAATTCTTCAATTTGATTATCCTTTTCTACTAATAGCTCCTGCATCTGGCTCATCCGGTTATTCATTTGCATCATTTCTTCCCTGGCAACTGCTGGAGTGGAAGAGGATTGGCCAGTGATTTTACAAGTCCGGCTCAAAGAGCCCATCCCAAGTACTCTTCCTCCCTTTTTTGGACCACTACTTGTCTCGATCCATAAAACTATACTATCAACAGATGACTCAAATAAGCCAATATCATTATTATCGATCGAATTGCGCTGTAGCTCATCATATTTCTCTTGCATTGGCATTATATAATTTCAAAGATAAAATAACAACATATATGACATGGAAAAAAAAAAAAAAACAAAGTGTTTATTTGTAATTTAACAATATAATCATATAAAATAATGAAAGATTCAATAAAATAAATTTAAATCAATAATAAAAGTGTTTATAAAATAATGAAAAGTTTTCAAATTAAATACCACAACAGCTCTAGCACTCTCCCCACTCCAGTTCTTGTTTTTTTTTTGGAAGGTTCGCGTGAAAGTTTCTATAAATGATGGCTGAGATCTCATTTCCTTGGCCTAAAAAAAAAAAAACATTGTTAAACAAAATGAAATAGTCATAAATTAAAAAATGACATTTAAAAAAATTTGTATTTTAATAATATTACCAATTTATTTCTATGCTCATCAATATTAATTGAGCCTCCCGCATAAAATATTTAATTACAAAAAATAATTTAAATTATTTAAATTAAATAAATTTAATATACATAATTTTTTAAAAAATAAATCATTGAAATGCATATTACAAAATTATTACAAATTAAGACAATTAATATTTAATATAATATTGTATTTACTGATAATAAATATATATGAGAAACAAAAGAGAATAAGATAATATGATCGAAAAATAAATACCTCAATAGCTTAGAAAGCTAATTTTTCTCTCCTCTACTTGAATTGACCGAATAACCGAAACAAATACTCTTGCGGTACAAAATAATTAAAATTATTTACAAATATTTAATGTTAATTACTCTTTATTCGAAATATATATATATAAAATTAATCAAAAATAAATAACATATATGACATCGAAATTATCAATTGGAGGGATTTCAAATAATACCTGCCAGAAAGGATTTGAGCCAAGTGCGTTAACTTCTAAAATTCACCCTTAAAATCCTCGATGTATTGTAAATTCCATTCTCTGAAAGACAATATAAAGAATTAATATTTTTACACAAATTATATGCAACAACAATATATGCAACGATGAATGTACCTTATCGTATCGACAATCCTCTATGCAGATTTATTCCCATCGAAAAGTAACATTTTAATACTTCAAAACCTATGAACATACAACATTAAATAAAAATATAAAATTTTATTAATTTAAACAAATTAAATAATTAAAAAAATAAAAAAATAAAAAAACAGGGAGGGAGGGGGAGCACCCCCTCTCTCCAGCGGCGGCCGCGATGGCTGCGAGCGCTCACGGCCCAAGCCAGATCCGGCGACAGAGCCGCCGGATCTGGTAGTCCATTGTGTACAGAGAGAGAGAGAGAGAGAGAGAGAGAGAGAGAGAGAGAATGCCAAAGAGAAGAGAGAAAGAGAACTTGCCTCCATTACCAATGGAGTAGAGCCAGAGAGAAACCCATTTGAAGAGAGAAAAAATTTTCTAAGTATGAGAAGACAACGAGTGGGATGCAAACATTGAATATAGGATAGAAAATTTACAACAAATTTTGTAACGAACTTAGAAGTTCATTACAAATTTTGCGACGAAAATATTGTTCATTGCTATTTTGCAACGAGCTCATGGTTCGTTGCTAATTTTGCGACGAACTTTGGGTTCGTTGCAAATTTTGCGACGAACGACGTGGTTCGTTGCTATTTTTGCGACGAACTTTCGGTTCGTTGTAAATTTTGCGACGAACCATATTGTTCATTGCTATTTTTGCAATAAACTCATGGTTCGTTGCTAATTTTGCTACGAACTTTAGATTCGTTGCAAATTTTGCAACAAATTATATTGTTCGTTGCTATTGTTGCGACGAACTCATGGTTCGTTGCTAATTTTACGACGAACTTTGGATTCGTTGCAAAATTTACGACGAACTTTAGGTTCGTTGCAAAATTTACGACGAACTACGTGGTTCGTTGCTATTTTTTCGACAAACTAGAGGTTCGTTGCAAATTTTGCGACGAACCATGTTGTTCGTTGCTATTTTTGCGACGAACTTTAAGTTTGTTGTAAATTTTACGATGAACTTATTGTTCGTTGCTATTTTAGCGATGAACTCTTGTTTCGTTGTAAATTTTGCGACGAATTGTTTCTTTGTTGGAAATTTTTGTTGCTAATTAGCAACAATTTTTTTTTGTCGCAAAATTTGTTGCTAAAACTATGTTTTTTTGTAGTGAAAATTTTATAAGCAAAAATTAGGGATTGAGTTTCTATACTCTATATTCAATCAAATCCTTATAAACCGAGTGTAGTCGACTTAACTCGTGTGTGATTTCATTGATCCACACTTAATCGTTGTGGTGTCAAAAGTGTTGTTTTGTTCTTATATTTGTAATTTTTGTCACTTTATCCTACTGTAATTTTCTATGTTAAAGTCTTTTGACAGCATCCTCATCATGATGAAATAATCATCTTTTATCTCTCTCTCTTTTATTTATTTATTTTTTGTTTTTGATGCTACAATTGTGAAAGCCATAGATGTTGATGTAGGGATCCGTTCATAGGACCCACTGCGAAATGTGTTCAAAGCCTATGATTTGAAAAAGGTATATACATTTTGACGTGTCAATAAACAGGGATCAATCTTCTCGAAAAATGAACACAACCCGACATATCATGTGATTACCATCGCCAATGATTTAATTGGTTGGTGACCTTCCAAGGTCTCCTATATTCCAGAAGATAACCTTACTCCCTCCGCATCGGTAAGAGACCGAACGCAATTCCTATCGATAAGAAACTTTATGGATAAGGAATGAAACTCTCGGAATCTAATCAATAAGGAAAAAAATTTCCCCGTATTACTAAATTTCCTAAATAATAAAGATCATAAATCTCCCGAATATTTTGATTATCGAATTCCGAAATCTTCAGACCCATTCGTAAGGAAACTAGGGTTATAACACCACTGGTACACACGGGGCTTGCAGCACCCATGTATAAAAACCTTCGTATCATCGAAATCTAGGTACACTCTCTGAGACTTAATACTTGATACATGAATCACAAGTAAACCAGCTCTCCCCCTCTCTCTTTTTCTTTTTGTTCGAAAATTGTTTTTTTTTGACTTAAGTGTTGGAATCTCATCCACCGGATCACCTTCTAGTAGTCTTTTGCAAGTTTCAATCTATTCCCTCAAGCAACCGATCAAGTCAAGAGAAGCCGATATCTGTAGAGCCAAAACCCACATCTAATAGATTGGTACCGTTCGTCATAACAGACTAAAGCAATCTCGATAAACTCCCCGAATTGCCAAACGACCATGCCTCCAAAAAGGAGAACTAGAACCATCTTGAAGGTTGCATTCGTTGTAGATGGGCATACTGCTACCCCGATTGATGCCGCTACCCTAGGGGCGCCCGCTCACTTTGTCGAAAATCATGCTGCTCATTCTTAACTCCTTGTCCAGAGCAGACTCCGCAACCCGCACCTCAAGAATATCCAGTCGTACCCCCCACATCGGTATCCCCAGGCCAAGCCAATCATCCTCAACTAGAAAGACTAGAGTTGAGATTACAGAATATAAGCAAACAACTAGAGGGGTTTAGCCGCACCATTAGACTAGAAGGACAATCCTCTTCGGGAGGATCTGGGTAGGCACGCTCGTGACGGTTTGCACCCCGACTAAACTATGAACCATCAGTGACCTCCTGTAATAACCCTGATGACTTGAGAATCTAGGTTGAATAACTTGTTGCAAATGAACTTAAACGAACTAATACCAGAAAGAACGATACCCCTCTCTATCCCTCCAGTATGTCACCCTTCGATTCCAAGATTTTCTCAGAGCCAGTACCCTGAGACATACTTTTACCTCTCATGGAGAGATACGACAGTACGACCGACCCTCGCGATCACATGGTTCATTTTGTAACGGTGATGATTTCAAAGAATATGAAAGATACCATCATATGTAAACACTTCCATGCTACCCTCAAGGGTAATGCACTGATGTGGTTTAATTTACCCCTGCTCAGTATCAAGAGCTTCTCTCAGCTTCGGTAGCAGCTCAAGGCTCATTTGGTGTTCAATTGAGGGGTCTAGAAAAAGTCCACCTCTTTACTCTCACTACAGTAAAGGGATGATGAGCCCTTGAGAGACTTCTTAGAAAAATTCAAGAGAGAAATGATGAAGGTCCCAGTTTTGGACCATTCAATCGCACTGGCCGCATTGTTTATTGGGTTACGCCCTTCGGGTATGGAAATCTTGATCACAAAGAATCCCCCTTTTACTATTCAAGAGTTCTATACCCGTGTTGAAAAGTATATTGCAGCCGAAGATGCTGAAACATTTGATCGATGAAAGAACCGATTGTTTTGAAGAGAACGTAGCCAATCGCCCCGACAGCTATCGCAAAAAAAGAATCGAACGAGTACTCCACCCCAATGAAAGTTCAACACCTACACTCCCTTGAACGAAACTCCCAGTCAAGTTTTATTTCAGATCAAGAATAAGCTATACATCAGGTGTGCTCCTCATTCTACAAAGGATGACTCTAAGAAAGATAGGTCCAAATATTGTCATTTCTATGGAGACTATGGCCACATGACTGACGATTGTAGAAAATTCAAAGATGAATTAGAATTCTTGCTCCGAAACAAAAAGTTATAAAAATTCATTAGTACGGAAGGGATGAACATGCCTTCCTCCGATTGACATGTTCCGTTATGGGAGAATGGACCAAATGGGTTGCCAATCAATTGACCGCTGTACAACAGATCAGACGGAGTGATCCTCTAGATTTATGACAAACAATTTTTGCACGAGCCTTATGTTCTGACTAGTGTTTTTTCCAGCTTATGACCTAAAGTTTCCTAAATTCTCTTCCCAAGTAAACTCTAAACTTTTCTCTTTTTGCGAATGTTTTTACAGTATCCCCTAATGGGTGGTTCTTGTCTCTCTATGTTTGCCTTCAATTTATTCATTGCCAATTTCCTCTCTTGACAACGTGTACTAATAAACCAATTGTGTTCAATTAAATCACCGAATGGACCTATGTCATGCTGACCTATCGTTGGAATCTCTCCCCAAATGAGCCTATATCACCATAACCTATCGTTGAGATCTATCTTTCCAAACGGATCTATATTGTCCTGACCTATCATAGGGATTTATTTTCCCAAACGGGTCTATGTTGCCCTGATCTATCATTGGGATCCATCTCTTTGAATGGGTCTATGTTGCCCTGACCTATCATTGGCGTGACAATGCATACTAATGAACCGATTGTGCTCAATTGAATCACCAAACAGGCCAATATCGCCCAGACTATAGTTGGGATATCTCCCCGAATAGATCTATATCATCCTAACCTATCATTGAGATCTATCTCCCCAAATAGGTCTATGTCGTCTTGACCTATCATTGGGATTTATCTCTCTGAACGAGTCTATGTCACATTGACCTATCGTAGGGATCTAGCTCTCTGAACGGGACTGTGTAACACCGACACTGCGGTGTCCGTACTAGTATTCCTGTTCATGAAATAAAATACAATATTTCTCAGTTTATATATAGAGAGAGAAATTTTTAATTATATTGATTTTCGATTTTGAGGTATGTAATTTGAAATTTTTGGGATATTTAAAGTATCCGTATTTCCGATTTGTAAAGTAAAGTGAGTATAAAAATATATAGATGATTTTTTTTATTCATTTATTAATTTATACATTACTCATTTAATTATTTATAAATTTATTTATAAAAAGAAATATATAATAATGATAATAATGATAATAATAATAATAATAAAAAAAAATTTCGAATTAGGGCTAATAGCCCTAATTCCTCTCCTCTCTTTCTCTACTCTCTCTCTCCCACCCGCCTCTTCACCTTCCCTAACCCTTCCCCTTCCCGCGCCGCGCCGCTGCTCTCTGCCATCTTCCTCCTCCGCAGACGGCCGTCGCCACCACCCGCAGCCACCACCGCCTATTCCCTCTCACTCTCCCTTGGGCTCTCTCTCTATCTCTCTCTTTCTCTCTCTCGGCTTCTCTCTCACCCGCGACTCTCTCTCTCCCTCTTGCGGTTCTCCGCCACCGCTGCCCTGCTCCACCGCCCACTCGGCTCCGCCACCCCACGGTGGTTCGACCACCACCAAGTCAACCCCTCACCGTTTCTCTCCATCGCCCTCTCATCTCTCACTCTCTGTCTCTCTCTAGCGAAATCTCTCTCACTCTCCGTCCCTCACAGTCTCTCTCTCTCTCCACCATCCGCGGCTGAAACTCCTCTGGCAGTCATCCCCAGCACGCGGTCGCCTGTTTCTTCTCTCCCCTGCGCGCGCGCGACCCTGCCTCTCCCTATCCTTCCCGCGCGCGACAGCCCTGTCTCCCCACCCTGTCCGCTCGACCATGAGCTGCTCACTGTGGTGAGCCTTCTGCGATCATCGCAGAGCTCTATGTCGCCTACAGACTTCATTTTCTACGTTGGGTAAGATGAGTTAAATCTAGGGTTACGATTCCTTGGTAATTTAGACTTAATTGCTGACTTTTGCTTCGAATTGGAAACATTGTAGGTTTCGGACTGGATCGAATTTCGCATGGACGTTAGGGTTTTGGACCGCAGTGAACCCTAGGTAAGGGATTTCTAACCTATTTGATTTATTTGGACGAATTTAGGGTAAATTAGAGTAAGAGTGTATTGCATATGTTAGAGTAGATTTGAAATACGTTGTTTGACATTATATGTTATTATTTAGGTTAAGTATAGAATTTTATACGAAATTGAGCTGTTTCGAATGATAGAATTGAGTTAAATTGATTTAAATGGTTATCTTAGAGTTTAATTTGACATATGTATGGAAACAGTCAAAATTTGGGATTTGAGCCTAAGGATTGGTGCGTTGTTTTACATTATAGTTGGTGTTGCATATAGGTAAATCAAATACAATTTCTATATTATGAAAATATGTTTCAATACCTTTAAAATGACATATGGTTTGAAGAAATCGGATGAG
This sequence comes from Dillenia turbinata, assembly GCA_037126225.1. Taxonomy (NCBI): domain Eukaryota; kingdom Viridiplantae; phylum Streptophyta; class Magnoliopsida; order Dilleniales; family Dilleniaceae; genus Dillenia; species Dillenia turbinata. The sequence goes on along the minus strand of JBAMMX010000027.1, from coordinate 17,251,567 downwards.
AATTGAAAAGTGTATGAATTTTCAAAGATTTTTCTAACTTATAGGGAATTTATGTATTTAGACTTGTTTTCGATTTTGAATGATTTTAGATTTGAATTTAGCTTGATTTTGATTTGTTTATTTACTTATAAATGGAATGAAAATTGATGACATTTGAGTTTATTTATAAATTGGAGAATTAAGGTTTGTACAAACTTAGGGAAAATGATAAACCCTAAGAATAATTGAAAATTTGATGATTAATGTGATACTTTAATTAGATTGATCTTGTTGGAGACTCGAGGAGTTAAATTCAGATTTATTTTGGAAATAGGGAGTGATTACCCTCTCTGAAAGGTGAGTGAGACCCTAATCTCTTGCATGAAATTGTGAAAATCTGATTTTTACCTTGTTTTTAAACAAAACATGCTTTAATATGCATTGATTCGACGTGTGATATTAAATCTCAAATCTGTTTTGTGATTATTGGATGTCGTACTTATGTTTTCCACGATTATGCATCCATGTTTGAAAAGAAATGAAATTGTGTCATGATTTGAGAACTTGAATATTTTCTATTCTACCATTGTATTGTTTTGTTGAATTTAAATGATTTCGATGAAATTGTATTGGCACACGGATTTGAAATGTTTTGAGATCTGTGAGGGCACTGGGATGCCCACTTGTGATGATATGATTCTTATCTGCGGGACGTTGTGCCCTTGTGATACTGTGATGATGACATTGATGATTCCGTAGCTACGAAGGGACTTTGTAGAGGCACGGGTTGCCCGAATACGCTTCTGTAGGAGGTATCCGCAAACGTCTAGTTTATATTTATTCATAGGCGCGGCCGGTTGAACCCACATCGGGGGAGGACGTGTGTGACGCCACCGTCTAGCACCGGGCGGGGTCCTATTTGACGAGTCTGGGTAAGCAAGGAGCTAAGCCCACGGCCAACGTCGGGGTGGAGAGTTACTTTTGAAACACTTTGCATAATAACACCCCCGATGCGCCTGTCCTTGGTCATGGTTGACCTTTGTCAGGATCCGTTTGGCTTGCTCTATGATCTACTTGATTTTAAATGGATGCATATATGTATGATATCGTGTGATTGAATAAATGAGTTCATTTTATTGAATATATCATGATTTATTGCGAAACTTGAGTTATTGTTTACGAATGATACTATTTGATACTCCAATGTTCACCTACACTATTAGTATTTGAGATTAATCCCCTAACTCACTGAGTATCCTCCCATAGATACTTACCCCTCTTCTTTCCTCCCTCAGACAGGATTTTTGTGCTGGAGCGACACTTCAGAGTATAGAGTTTGGGTCTACTTGATGTTCAGGAGGGTGAGATCTTAAGTTTAATTTGAAGGATAAATAACGTATTTTATTTTTGACCCTACGAGATCTTGTTGAGGTCTGTAGTTGGCGTGTACTTAATTTGGGATAACTGTATAATTTATGTATATTTATTTGCGAAACTCTCATATTTCATTTGTATTGAGACGATTGTATGTATTTGAATGTTACTTGGGAAATTTGTTATACATTTGTATAAATTTAGGTCCGCTCGGTGTGGCGACTGCTCATGCTCTAGTTGGGCATGACAGTAGAGGTCTGTGGCTAGGTTTGCTGATAGATTTTTATAGTCTTGCGTTGTTCTGGATGTCGGCTATGGAGTTGTTGGTTTTGGAGAGGCCGGGATGGCCATTTGTTTTATTTTCAGGATGATTTTAAATTATACAGGTTTAAACAGGTTTAATTGTACATGATAGACCTCTAATTTATGGGGAGGTTCTGCCCAATTTTCTGTAAAAATACAGTCGACATCCAGGGCAATGGGCGACTTCACGATCCCGGTTTGGGGCGTGACAGACTGTGTCGTTCTGACCTATCGTTGGAATCTATCTTCTCAAATGAGTCTATGTCGCCTAGCCAATTGTTGAAATCTATCTCGCTGAATGGGTTTATGTCGTCCTGACCTATCGTTGGAATCTATCTCTTCGAACGGATCTATGTCGCCCTGACCTATCGTAGGGATCTATTTTCTCGAATGGGTTTATGTCGTCCTGATCTATCATTGGGATCTATCTCCCCGAATAGGTCTGTGTCGCCCTAACCTATCGTTGGGATCTATCCCCTCGAACGAGTCTATGTCACCTTGACCTATCGTTAGATCTATCTCCCTGAATAAGTCTGTATCATCCTGACTTATCGTTGGGATTTATCTCTCCAAACGGATTTGTGTCGCCCTAACCTGTCTACCTCCTCGAATGGGCCTACAGCACCCAGATTTATCGTTGAATCTACCCCTTCAAATGAGCCCATGACGCCCTCATACGTCACTAGAATCTGTTTCCCCGAGCAAGTCCGTTTCACCTGACCTATTGATAGGGCCCATTCCCTTGAGTAGAGTTATGTCACCTTAGTCTATCATTGGGGGGCACATTCATTAATCAAAACGCTACTACCGGGGTTATCAAAAGGACTGATAGAATCTGGTCTCCAGAGAGATAACTATATTTCGATCGATAAGACTTCCTAATGGAGACGATATGCTCCTGGGTAAGTTAGTGATCTCCCTCAGGCCGATCGGTCTAGGAGTTATTGGAAACAACAAGTCACACTGAGAGTATGCAAATAAAGCCCATTCTTACTCAAGAAAAATCTCCTACGAAGATGAATACAAAATGCAATGACACAAAAGGCTTCTCGATTTGAAAATTTCACAGTACAAAAGTTACATAGAGTCATGAGGAACAGAGGGAGTGCTAAAACCTCCTGAGAGGAGGGATCCATAGTCATTTGAGTCATGGCCGATCTAGTATGTCCACCGACCAGAGCTGCAGGGACCAAATCCTGGTCCATCACCACCCAACCTACTACTTCTTCGAGAGGAGGGAAAGCATCATACATTGTAATCCGACGAGCTATCGCCTTGGCACATTTCAACCTTTCTAGCAGCCTGCGTTGAGAGCGCCTGAAAACCGCAGGATCCCTAGTGATGGATTTCTCATGATCGGATATTTTATGCTTAGCCTTTCGAAGGGACTCTCTCATGATCAGATTAATGTTTCAGCGGTTGCCAGGCTTGCTATGCGAAGCCATACCTTGGCTTCCAACTCTTTGTAACACTTCTGGGATGAGGCCAAGTCCTCTTGCAAATGTTTGATCTGTTTTTCTTTCTCAGCGAGCAAAGCCCTTAAGGCTTTTCGTACCTCGACATCCTCTCCGTTCTGCTCGAGAGTGTCCTACAACACTATGACTTGGTTGCCCAAATGATTAACATATTTCTCCGATTGCTTTCTCCGTTACCTCTAGAGCTCCGTTAAGACTGCAGTTTAGGAAAAAGAACACAAGTCAGCTAAGGTTAAATGAAAGCAAAGCAAAACGAGTCCTGGCAGGAAACAATACCTTATGGTAAAGAGATTGGAGAGCTTTTTTGATCTGTTCCTGAGACATTCTTGACAATTCCAGATCAGGATCACGAAAGTCAAATCGTTCGGCTAACTGAAATGCCTCTTCAGCATCGATACAATTGCATCGATGACTTCGCCCATAAGTAGCGACCGATTGTCTCTCCTACCAATCCTTTTGACCATCAAACAATCTAATAGGAATGGACAATGAGAATCTAGCCCCATTTGTTCTTTTGTGAGGAGAGCACTGTGGCTTCGTAGGGATTGTACGAATGTCTCGCCCATGGGTGCAGCAAGAATATGCGACTCTACTTATGGACCCTCTCGTATCACTAGAATAGCAACACTTGTCGGTCCTTCCATTTCCGGAGCTTCCTCTATCGGGACTTTTTCTTTAGCACCCCCAGTTAAGAAAGATGCATCTAGCAATAGACTGTTGGTCCTGTTCGACTCTACCCTTACCGATTCAAAACGTCTTGATGCAACAGAAGATGTGTGCTCCCTGGCCTCCTCAGGTCTCTCCTCTTCTTTGGACAACTTGGACAGTTGAATTTTTCTCTCTTCGGCAAAGGGGATGAAACCTTCAATGACCAAACTTTAGAAGGCCTACTGACTCCCTCCAATAGCCTTTTGGCATTCGGTCTCACCTGTTTGTTGGTCGAAACTTCCTCCAGGATGGTGTCCTCCACAGATGTCAGTACGTCAACCAATTCTTTTTCTCTTTGTTTGAATAGAATATGTCTATCGATTTTCCTCTCTTGTCGATTAACAAACTCGCCAAAAGTAACATTTGGTCCTTTATGAGTGAGTCTATCCAGATGTTCTGCTAAGTAGACTCACAATATTACCTAACAAATCATAGAAAATGAGAATGGGGAGTAGGGGTCGGAGGTCTCACCTTCAGCAGTGGCGTTTGATCAGCATTTGGTAACATAAGTAAGAGGTCCCTATTCAAAAACTTCACAAGGAAGTACTTATGCATCCATTGTTTGTCATTCAATTCGTTGTAGTAGAACTTCCAACAGAATTCCTGATAAGTTTGCAACTTGTACCAAGCTTGGGTAGAACCCTGACCTCCACATTTCACCAACGTAAAAAGGACCACCAAAATCTCTAAGTCAAAGTGGAGGTGACAAAACCATAATAGGAAAATTATCGAGACCACAAAGCGCCAAGCACTAGGGATAAGCAACATGGGGTAAATATTCCAATAGTTTATCACTTTCCCAAGCAAGCTCGTGTATGGGACTTTTAGGCCGTACTTTACAGATTGCTTGTAAATTGAGACACAACCCTCAGGCGGCCTGTTTGCCTTATCCTTATTAGTGGCTAGCACCAACATATAATCACTCTCTAACAACATATCATCCTTGATTTCTTAAAGTTCCTCCTTAGTCATTGAGCTCAGAATGTCATTGATACCTTAGTGAGATGAGGAAGAGGAACCTTTCAGCATTTTTTCAAAAAAAAGTTGTCGTACGAAAGGAGTGATCCGAAATGAAAAGAGAAAGGAAGATACGGAAGCCTATGATACACTCAAATGTTTGGCTTTATGAAGAGTACTAAAGACGATTCGTGAGAATTGAAACGACATATATTGTATTAAAAGTTTCACGCCTCTTCATCACTCAGGGCACATTTCTAGGGAAATTACACCACGAGTCGGGGGCAAATAATGGGACCCATTCAGAGGACCCACTATGAAATGTGTTCAAAGCCCATGATCCAAAAAAGGCACATATGGCTAGACGTATCAATAAACAAGGATCAATTTTCTTGAATGGTGGACATGGCCCAACACACTATGTGATTACCATCAGCAGTGATTTAATCGATTGGTGAGCTCTCAAAGTCTTCTATGTTCCAAAAGATAACCTTGGCCCCTCCGCGCTGGTAAGAGGCCAAATGCAATTCCTATTAGTAATAAGTATTGTGGATAAGGAAGGAAACTCTCATGATCTAATCAATAAGAGAAAAAATCTTCCCGTATCTCTAAACTTTCTAAATGACAAAAATCATGAATCTCCCAAATATTTTGACTATTGAATCCTGAAATTTTCATACCCCTTAATAAAGAAACTAGGGTTGTAACACCCAGGTACACACGACTCGTGCGGCACTCATGCATAAAACCCTTCGTATCACAGAAATCTATGTACACTCTCTAATACTTAACACTTGACACACAAGTCACAGGGAGACCAGTTCTCTCTCTCTTGCTCTCAGTTTATTTCTTTTCATTCGAAAATCATTCTTTTTTACTTGAGCGTTAGAGTCTTCCCGTCAGATCACCCTCTGGCAGTCTTTTGCAGGTTTTAAGCCATTCTCTCAAGCCAATCTATCAAGTCAAGAGAAACCAATATCTGTGGAGTCAAAACCCACCTTCAACAATAAGGAATATTGGAAAATTCAAATTAAACTCAAGATCAAGGTCTAAGAATGATAAAACATGAGATTAGAAAATTTAGAAAACATTGTTGTCTTTCATCAAGAATGAAGCTTGGAGCTTCGTTGGCCATGCTGGTTCTTGGGTTGGAGTGAAGGAAATAGAAAATTGAAGTTAAAATCACATTTTTTATTGACAGACTATCGAATTGGATGAAAAATCATAAAAAATTGTTTCTTTCTGCCATAAACAATGCTCAAAACTTTTATAGTTTATGACAGTTCTAAATAGTTATAGCAAAATAGATAGTAGTTGATAGGAAAAGAAGAGGAAAAAATGGAATATTGGTGATGATGATGGAAATTTAAGAAAAATGAAACGATTTGAGAGATTTAGTGGGATCGACGATGACTTATGGAATGGTTAGAGGTTGAAGATAAATAATATCCCTTTTTGAAAATTTTTGGAATCCTCCTTTATAATTTTTTAAACTTAAAGAGCCTTCTTTCTTTGTAATTTATGACTTAACATCCTTATTCGAAGCAAGCTATAAGAGCAAAGTGGTAAAGAAGGGTAAAGGAAGTGGCAATTTTGGAATTGACACTTATTTTCGTTATCAATTTCATATTAATAGTTAAATTTTAAGTAGTCATAATTACACTATTTATAATTATATTTGAAGTGAAAGTATTAATTTCAAAATAAGAATTAATACAAATAACTATAAAAGGAAGTTCAAAATGATCTCAATTTAATTGCAAATATAAATATTTGTTAATTTGAGGAAAAATTATTATAGCTTAAATTTAAATCATTCAAAAATTTCTAAGCGAAAAATAAATTTTTATATTCATGGAAATTGAACTTTCGATGGATCCAACTACAAGGAATCCCATGGATAGGAGGGTTAAAGTGTCGAAGTCAATGATCCCTGAAAATCCAACCCGGGGGGGCACCAAAACAGCAGATCCCAACGGTCCACTCTGTTTCTAGGCCCTAGTCCAAATACGACCAACCCAACTCAAATTAACCGATCAATGGCCTAATTTTGAAGCTTTCAAGCAATATGTGAAGCGCAATGGATCAACTGTTGTCGTTTTCACCTGAGCTTCTCTACGATTTCATAGGCAGCAAAGGATCGAGAAGGTACGAGAAAGTCTCGTGAATCAATCGTCATCATCAGCAACATACTTTTGAATTCCCTTGAGGTAAACCATTTAATTTGAATCGATCTTAAATTGTTGATTTCTTTGTTTGGGAGTTTTTACAATTATTTAACCCCTCTTTTTTTGGGTTCTTTTCTGTTTCGTTTGAGCATAGAGTTTCCTTGTTCTTTTCCTAGTTTCTCTGAGAGTAAAATCGATTGTGATGTGTTTGGGTTTGGGTTTTGATGATAGGTTTAGATATTGAAAATTTTCAACTTCTTCCTGTGTTGAGTATATGACCTTTCCATGTAAAATTGTTGTCTTGTGTGTGTGGGTGTGTTTGACATAAATCGGATACTGTTATTGTCGGTTACTCAAAAGTGTTATCTATTTCATAAAGTTTTTCCAAGTGCGAATGAGGTTTAAAATGGTATTAATAACTAAACAAAACAAGAAATGAAACAGATAAATGTGATGAAATGGACCCTAAAGACTAATTAGGGTTTTGGATTCATAGGAAATGGGTTTACGATTTTGACAGTACCTCAAACTTGCTTTACAACTTTATGTTATGTAGGACCAAAAATCGCAAAACAATTCCTACTCCCTAATCGGTGGTAAAAATTAATTCAACAGTTCTCATAGAGTTGTTAAACAAATATAATGATGAAATAAACATTAAACTAGTTTTTTGTGTTAAAAATATCTCCTAAGTGAGCTCAATTGCGTATTCTTATTCACCAAAAAAATTTGCATATGCTTAATTTTTGTTTTTTGAGAGTTTATTTGATGAGCTGTCTCAGTTTAGGAGCTAGATTTTTCAACTTTTGCAACATCATATATGCATATTCTCCAATTAGTGCATAGAATTGATCTGCAGATAAATAACTTATGAGTTGCAATAATGACATCACCAAAAAAAAAAATCACAGCATTATGTAATTGAAATGGTCAAGATCCAAGAAAATCATTTTTATTAGAGGAAATGATGAAAATCACATGTTGAAGTTTCAAAAATTCCCAACAAGTGTGGAGTATTCTCTCTTTCTCTTGGCTCTTACTTTTCTCTTTTTTTCTTGATCATCTCGATGGACTAACCTATGGCATGAGTCACTCAATCGAATAATTATTTTTTCTCTCTTCCTTTTTCTCATCCAAAATTCGACATAGCTTTTTGTGCATTAAGAAGTGATCTAGAGAGGGAAAAAAAATGATAGATCAATTTCTTTCACTTTGTATCTAGATTCATCGTTTCCTTTCTTTTAATCAATTCTCGATCTACGACATATGAATCAAACTCAAACTCAATGGGGGGAGAGAGAGAGAGAGAGAGATTGGTCCATTGTTTTCTCTATCTTGTGTTGCAAATCCATTGAACTCAAATCGAGTGACAAATAGAGAAAGAGAGACAATATGTTTGGTTGAGAATGACTCTCTTGCTGATCAAAGATGATAAGAGAGACCAATGAATAGTTGGTCTAGTGGGATAGGATACTAGATCTCTTAATTAAGTATTGGATTCAAAACTTGAAAATGAAAAAAAACCACGTTAGGAGAGGTGTTCCTAAATAGTCCGATGTTGAAATATGATTCCGGATCTCTACGATTGGAAGAAAAACAAAAAATAAAAAATAAAAACAAAAACAAAAACAAAGAAAGAGAGAGGACAAGAGAGTTGAGTAAAATGACCAAACTGCCCCTAACACAAGGAATTTGGAATTTGTAATTTTTGAAATCTTTTGCAGTCTTTCATCTTTACGTTTCCTCCAAAAATCCGCAATTTAGGTCTGGAAAAATGCCAGGAGGATTTCTGGATGAAATTTGGTTGGCTGCTTTTAGTGTTGTGCATTTGGGGCCAACTGGTAAAAGAGACTGAAAGTATAAGTGGGAGATGTGTTTTTTTTTGTTTTTTGGTTATGATAGGAATCGAATTTTGGATCATGAGATCAGAAGAAGAGACTATTATCACTGGGCTATTCCTTTTGGATGGGGAGATGTGTTTGAATCTTTGTGATATCCTTTCAGTCGTGCTAGGAGGAGACATCTAGTCCAAATTCTTTGAATCTTTTCTATTTGTTTTTTCCAGATCATTGTGGAACAAATAACAAGGCCCAAGATACAGTGGAGGTTCCATTATTCTTTTGCAATCCGTAATCGACATGATGGAACCTCCCCCCCCCCTCTTCTCTCTCTCTCTCTCTCTCTCTCGATCTCTCGCGAAATATCAAAATCAAGGGATTTAAGTCTAATCAAGATGATACAAATATCTCTATAAGAGGGTTATAAAATGGAGATCATTAACACAGCCTCTTTCAATTTAATGGTCCATCATCCCGTATAGGGGAGTTCAAGGGCTCCCACAAACTTGCCAAAAAAAACAAAGGGATAGTAATATGCCAATAACATGAGACTACAATGAGAAAATACAAAGACTAAGGATAAGGAAAGGATAAGATTTTAGGCTGTTGTTCATCTATTTGGTGAATATACCTGAATTCATTCTTGTACAGTAGACATTTCAAAAGTGAATGGGCAATTCCAGTCACATAACAAAATCATTGAAGTCTCATTTGCATCCAATGCTAATGCCCACCATAGCTAGACTTTTTTAGGATCAAATGAACTCTAGGGTTCACGGTAAAACTATAATAACACAAAATGATTATCGATTGATATTCTCAAGAAACTTGGCTTTTCTTGCAGTTTTAAAGACCGGCCCCCACGGGACAAGGGCATAGCCTTATCTCCAAAGCAGTTTTGAGGTATACCCTACACTGACAATAATGGTATAAGTCAAGGAGATGACGCCATCTTTTGATCCAATAAGTCTTCAACCTTCAAAATTGCAAAAGCCAAGTTTTCAATGAACCCTGGATGATAGCAATCAGCGCTATTATGGCTTTCCCATGAACTTTTGATAATGTACTGGTTAATCATGGAGACCTGGGGGAGATTGGCTTTGTGATGTACAAGGGACTAGGGATTCTATTTTTTGATGCCGAAATTACCCTCTGCCCAAGATTAGCGGCTACCTCCAACTTTGTTTAGAACCAGAATCAACAGAGCTTTTTCAAGATTCGTCTGGAGAGTATAGATTTAAATCAAAAGAAAGTTAAAAGAAAAGTATTAAACTAGTAAATGCCCAACTTAAAATGACAAGAAACACTCCTTAATAATTCAACTCATAAAACAGTTTAAAAAGTGAATCAGGAAAAGGGCAGTCCATCAACAGGCGATCAGATACTGGGTCAAGAGAGTAACAGGCATGCAAACTCCATGACCAGGATGCACACAATTGGATTGAAGTGAGAACACAAGCACAGCTAGCAATAATTTCCAGTAATATATGAAATTCTTTCATTTCTTAGGATAATGGTCAAGAGCATCAGAATCAATCTAATATTAAAGAAAATGCATAAGTTGTTTTCTTACAATCATTGCTCAAATTATGTCAGAAAATGAGTGATGTAAATCATCCTATCTTCCCATGAAGGAGTTGGGCATTGGCAACTTTTTTTACAACCTCAAACAGAACACTAACTTTTTTGGTCAGTGTGTTTCCTTCTATTAAATGACGCATAAAATGCAGGGTCCTAGAGTGTTACCATCCAATATCTTATGGCAACTTCCACGAGAAAAGCTTCATTCTTGCAGCACAATGAGTTCGGATTATCTATTTCAGGTTGTTAGACAGCCAAAATTTGGTTCCAATCCTAACTTATGAAGAAACGCGCCCATAATCCAAATATGGTCAAATTATATACCACTGGAATGCTCTTGAACTTTGTTTCCAAAGCAAAACGCGGTGTGCAATTTGGATCTCTTTAGAGAAAGTCAGAGAAAGTTACGGACAAATTATATGAATCAGTGAACAAATTCTTTCGTGCAAACATGAATAAAAAAAGTCAACCTTTGAAAACATATTTTTTATAGATATTAGGAAGTATATTTTTAATTGTAATAAAGTTTAAGTTAAAACATTAAATTTAAAAAAGTATTATTTATAATTAGTAAAAGAATAACATTGACAATAAAATAATGGGGTAGAGAATAAGACATTAAAAGTTGACAGACGATCTGTGTTTTAATATAATGATAATGAAAAGTATCAAAACCTTTTAGATTCAAATCCAAGGAATAAGCATCATGTGCAAAAATATTCCTAAAAGACTTGAATAACGAAAAATTTTACATTTGCTTGACATTTGAGTAAAATCATGGGGACGGATTCATGAAAGATTCGGTATGCAGACGTTTCCATTATAATAGGAATAACGATACCAATCATCCATTCAATTATTATTATTATTATTGTTATTATTATTATTATTTTGGGAAAAAAAGGGTTCACCTGGTTATTTGGGATGAATCCGTGTCATTTTCAAACATTAAAACCTGGTTCCGTTTCCAAGTATCTCTGCGGCTGTCCCCAAAAGTTTTGGCACAGTTTGTGAAAAATCCCGACTTGTGCTATTGCAATCTAAGTTAAAATGTTGCGTCTCTCTCTCTCGCTCTGAATTTTCCACTGCCCTTTCGTTCTCTTCAAGGGACGGACCACTGTCCTTTGGCTCTTCAAAAGTTAAGCACCTAGTATGACAGCAAGCCCTAGGTAATTGTTATAAATATATATATTATTCTTGTGTAAGTACAAAATATAGTTGTATTTTTAATTGCTATCAACTTTGTTATTATTTTGTAATTTAACATGACTTATTAAGTAGAAACTCTTAATTTCCTAATATTACATTTTGATATGACTATTTTGACTAAAAAATTAAAAAAAATTATGCCGAAATTGACAAAATTTATTAATAGTTTTGACTTTGGTGACAAATTAAAATAAAACTATATGAGTGAGCTAACATCCCTGTATATATAAAGTGCTGAAGGCACTTGCTGTTGTTTACTTTTCAGATGTCCTACTTGGTATCTCATATTTTTAGAACCCCACTGTGTTCTCTTTTATTTTCTTTTTTCCTTTTAGGTCTTGTATTTTTCTTTTTCACCATTTTTTTGCTTAGACACTTTGTTTTTTGGTTTCATTTAGATTCTTGTACTTTTTTTATCTCTTTTTCACTTAGATTATTCCTTTTTTTGGGACCAAACTTTTTTTTTTTTATTCAGCTCCTTTCACATTTTTGGACCTTTTTTCGACTTAGATTCTTCATTTTTTTTGGACATAAGTTTTTCAAATTTTATTTTTTTTGCCCCCATAAATGATTGTTTCTTTATTTTTAGACCGTAATTTTTTATTTTATTTTCCATTCACCTCCTTGCTCTTTTTATTTTTTAACCCAAATTTTTTTTCCTCTCGAGTCTTTCATTTTTTTGGGACATAGATTTTTTCCTTTTGTTTTTCTTGCCTTACATATGGTTGTCTCCTTTTTTTAGATCACAGTTTTTTGTTTTTTTTCATTAGGTTTTTACTCTTTTTTTTGACTAAATTTTTTCCCTTTAGTTAGTTCGTCTTTTTAAACATAGGTTTTCACTTTTGTTTTGTTACTTCACGAATGGTTGTTCCTTTATTTTTAAACTGTTATTTTTTCTTTTCCAGGACTTTGCTGTTTTTATTTTTTAACCAAACTTTTTTATTTTTGCCTCTTAACTCCTTCATTTTTATGGACATAAGTTTTTCTTCTTTTTTTTTTTGCTTCACAAATGGTCGTTCTTTTATTTTTAGACTATTTTTGCTCTTCTTTTACCCAATTTTTTTCCCTTAGGTCATTCGTCTTTTTTAGACAGGTTTTTCTCTCTCTTTTTTTTTTTGGCTCCACTTGTCCATTCAAGTTATTATTTTTCTTGACCTAGTTTTTTTCATTTTAGTTCTTCATTTTTTTTTGAATATAGGTTTTTCCCATTTTGTTTTTTGGCTTCATAGATAGTTGTGTCTTTATTTTTAGACCATACTTTTTTTCTCATTCAGATTCTTACTATTTTTATTTTTTGACCATTTTTTCTCTTGAATCCTTTGTTTTTTTTTTAACATAGGTTTTTCTCTTTTTTCGTCCCATGATGATCGATTCTTTATTTCTATTATCTTTTTACTCTACTTATTATCATTTTTTATCTTATTCGTTGGTCTTTTTTAAAAGTCCAGTGATTAGATTCTTTTTTTGTTGTTAAATATGTCGTATTTTTTACTGATTTAGATAATAATTTAGTTCATATATTGAATTAATTCTAAATCTAACAAATGTCTATATAATAAAAAAATACAATTTATATCTCACGTGTGAGCACAGGCCATTGACTAGTTTTATTATTTGTATTGTAGGGTTTGAGAAGTAGAAATGTTATTTCAATAGACATCTAGAGGTAAGGGTGTTTAGGGTTTGCCAAGAGAATATTGTTATGGACTCACTAATTTGTCATGGATTTATGCGATGGAGTCAAACTCAATAAGAGAATTCAACAAAAAAAAATCGATCTGTTGGGTGAAAGAATCTATTAGACTTACGTATCATTCTATGATTTTGTTAAGAATCAATGTGAGATTTATGACATTGTCTGTTTTTTGAGAAGTTGGACGTTTACGGACGGCTCTCATTTTGGACGGCAAATATTGAATTTTTTGGAGCACCAAGTAGTCTTTTTTTTTTTAGACAACTCTCGTTCTAATATCAAATAGTTTTTTTTTTTTTTTAACGATCAAATAGCTTTTTTTTAGTTTAATAAAAAAATTAAATTTAAAAGATCGATATACATCACAAATATGTACACATAGACAAGACCCCTCTCTGTTTGGGGATATACAAACACAGACCCTCTCTCTTATCATCATTACACAACATTATAGCAACGTATGATATCAAGAGGCTGCAGAGAAACGACCATGGTTGAGAGAGAGAGAGAGAGAGAGAGAGATTGGGTTTTGTTGTTGTGTGGCAGATTTGACTCAACTTTTTATAAAAAGTGGCTTCTATAATTGCTTTTCCTATCAAGACAGGGACACGAGTAGGGGTGAGAAATGGGGGATAGACATGCCCGTACGGACATTTTACATAACGAGAGCTTCCTTTGTGCTAATCTGCGAAGTATTTTCTACGTTTACACCGTACCTCCATCTTTAGAAAAGAAAAAAATGCAAATCTAAATAAATGGAATTAAAGAAAAAAATTTGGAAAAAATAATGTTTTTGGATCTCAACTAGAGCTATTTTTGTTTTTTCCTTTATATAAGATTTAAATCTTAAATCTTGATATTAAAAATAAATTTATAATCACTAAATTATCTTGAGAGAAAGAGAGAATCTATTTTTTGATCCTTTCATGAGATTATTTCAAAAATCGTATACCTATAAAACCCTAACCCTAAACCTATTTAAAAAAGCATTAGTCAGAAGGGTTGTTTTGTTTTGAATTTGTATACTCTATATTTAAATTGTGGCTGGAATATCTTTGATAGCTCTGAATTGTACAATGTGCTTTTTCTTTGGTTAAGAGGCAATAACATTAGCCATTCTCTCTCTCTCCTGACAATTGCCCTAAATAGGAAGCATATTTTCCTGCTTTTCTTACTATATATATACATACATATATATATATATATATATATATATATATAACCCCCATGGACTAGACTTTGGCTACTCCATCCATCGTTTACCTACCTCTATCACTCTCTGTCTCTCTCATGATGGATGATAAATTGGCAGTGATTCTCCGGCCATAGCAACTATTCCTACTTCAAGAAGTTCTAAGCTAAGGTTTGAGCTTTTGCAACTCTTCTCTCTCTCTCTCTCTTTGTTGCTTTTGTTTCTTCATATACCGAGAGAGAGATAGAGAAGAGAAGACAGGGCAAGGGTTTCCTTTGTGCAATCGCGCTCTTACTCTACGCATAATGTTCAATTTATTTTCACACAACTCAATTCCTTCATACTCAAATAATTCTTCGCCACCTCTCTTCCTTAACCATGACCACATAAACAATGCTTTCCTTCAGCACCCCATCAACAATGACCCGCTGACGACCCAAGTACCCACCATCTTACAATACTCCGATCACCGAAACAGTCCTAATTAACCATCAACTCCATCACTATTATGGCGGTGCATCCAGCAAGAAAAAACAAGCCAAAACATCCTCCAAGGATCGCCATAGCAAGATCTGCACTGCAAAAGGTCCAAGAGTTAGGAGGGTTAGGCTGTCCATTGGAGTTGCCCGAAAGTTCTTTGATCTGCAAGACATGCTTGGTTTTGAAAAGGCAAGCAAAACCCTAGACTGGTTACTATCCAAGTCAAAGAAGGCAATTAAGGAGCTAACAAAATCACAAGGGACGACACAAACCTCTGATGGTGATCATGGGGTAACTGAAAGAAAGGGAGAAGAGAAAGAAAGAAAAAAGAAAGATGAAGAATTCTTGGAAAACACTGATGGCGACCTGCAGGATGTCCGAGTGATTTGATGAAAAGTGAGAGGAAAGAAAAAAGATGAGACAAAAATGCAAAAGTGCAATACAAAAATAGCACTAGTGGAGCAAGAGATCAGAGCAAGAGCAAGAGCAAGAGCAAGAGAGAGAACAAGAGAGAAATTGTGCGTCCAAATGAATATTAGGTCAATGCCCTCAAGTCATTTTGATCCTAGCATTGAGGAAGTGGGCTTACAAAGTGCTGAATCATCATTATCTAGTAAAATGTCATCTATAAGAGCAGCCAGCGAGAAGAAGAATTTAGAGCAATTTCCGGTTTTTGATCATCAGCAAACTCTGGCAACTTCAAGAGGGAATATTGCGGTATCCCACTGTAACAATTCTCCTAATCTGAACCAATTTTACTGGCAATGTGATGACACTGTCGCTGAAATCCAGCCATGCTATAAACAATACTAGTCCATCAACAGGTACACTTATCTTGACAAGTCGAAGGAGAATTTTTTTTGTTATTATTTTTATTTTTATTTATTTATTTATTTATTTTTACGGGGCATTTCTCATACATATTGCTGATTGAAATCCAAAATTTGCAGAATTCCCGACTGGCTGGGAGGTTTTCAGGAATCAACCTCCACATTGACTCATTATGCTCGGTTTTCACATACGTGAAAAGATGTAAGTCATAGCCCTTCTATAGTTAAATCTCAAACAAGTAGCACGCTTTGAAGTCCACATTTGATACCACATAATTCAACATATATTGTCACTGCAAATCAATCAAGACACTGCTCCTATAAGATAATACTACAAAGCAAAAAGCCTTGTGTTTTTGTGTGTGTGTGATAGATTCTTAATAGAGAGAACTTGAACTTAATTTATATTAAATAGGTTAGCCTTCAGGTGGTTCTCATGAGTTTGGTATGTGAACAAGTTAGCCATCGAGCAATCATTCAGCTTCAAATTGCAAGAAGGTTTCA